>NW_006498549.1:1400980-1462637 GCF_000471905.2 Amborella trichopoda | reverse complement strand
CATAGCTATAGTTTAAGGTCATATATTTTGGATCATGGAGTTTAGGGTCGTGCATTTAGACCATAGCTATAGTTTAAGGTCATAGGGTTGGACCATGGAGTTTAGGGTCGTGCATCTAGACCATAGCTATAGTTTAAGGTCTTATAGTTTGGACCATGGTGTTTGAGCCTTTTATCGTCATGAGACTAGGATGTAGACTATGGTTTAAGGTCAAACAACTGGACCATGGTTATGTAGTTTAAAGTCATACAACTAGGACCGTGCAGTTTAAGGCTGTGCAACTAGACCTATGCTATTGTTTAAATATAGTTTGGACCATGGTGTTGAGCCTTTTATCGTCATGCGACTAGGATGTGCACTATAGTTTAGGGTCATATAGCTGGACCGTGATCATGCAGTTTAAAGTCATACCACTAGGACTGTGCAGTTTTAAGGTCGTGCAACTAGACGTCCGCTATAGTTTAAGGTCATATAGTTTGGCCCACGGTCATGCAGTTTAAAGACTAGGACTGTGCAGTTTAAGGTCGTGCAACTAAACCTCCGCTACAGTTTAAGGTCATATAGTTTGGACCATGGAGTTTAGGGTCATGCATCTAGACCATAGTTTGGGTCGTCATGAAGCTCCGCTGGCAATAGGTCTGTGGATGACAATCTAACTCCCTGGGGATAAAATGATTAAGGCCATACACAAGCAGATGGCTCAGATGAAAATGGCGACCTGATGAAGGATGACCAACAAAGGTGGACTTTACTAGGTTTAAAAAGGGGGTAAGCATATTCTCTAGGGTGAAGATGAGATCTATAGAGAATTAGCTTATGACAGGTAACTCGACTCCTTGGGAATAAGGTAGCTTGGAGTGAAGCTGACCCACTGGGGATTGTAGGGTTAAACATGACTCCAACTCCATTGGGGATAATGGGCTGCAGTATGGGTGTGGCTCCTACTGAGGGATGAGGGACATCTCTTGACTCCATTGGGGAGGTTATGATTTGGGTGCAACGACCCGGGTGCAATTCCACTAGGGATGACACGTCCCGTCTTGGGTGTAACTCTACTAGGGATATTGGTAGGGCATACACTGCTCCAACCTAGAGTAGGTGACAATGGGCTATTTGTAATACAGTCGGTGCCAGGTGTAGCGATCATGGTTTCTTGTGAATATTCAATCGGTGCTGCACTCTTAAAACACAACCGGCGTTAAGGTTGTTTAAAACTCACCCAGAACTAATCAACCTAAGCTAGGGTTGTTTTGAAACTTACCCAGCGTTGGTCAACTGGTGCTAGGGTGGTTTGAAATTCACCCAGCGTTAGTCAACCAGCACTAAGGTGGTTTGAAATTCACCTGGCATTGGGTGATGGGTCGATGAAAGTTACTTCGGGCCTTGAGCCAAAGCCTGACCCGGCTCATCGTTGCTTGGCTTCCCTTGGACACAACTAGAATTCCTAGTTTGTGGGGGGCATTCTAGGGTAGTGTAGTCTATATAAGGGGGTAAAACCCTGTTCTTTCCTCATTTTTCACCAAGGGTAAAAAAACTTAAGAAAAACCATTTCTTTAACGGTGAGGAGAGGGTGGTCACTTGAAGTTTCGACGAGTAGTAAGACTTCAGCAACAGTTTGTGTAGGGAAGGTTCTCGGCAATCAGTGGGATTTCAGTCAGGGTTTTATAGACACGACCTTCGGCGTGTGAGCTTTTCTCAGAATTTGGTGAGGTTGTAGAGAGAGTAGCAAGGAAAGGAGAGTGGTCCGAGAAGTTTTTCGTGAAACAAAAGAGGTTTTGATTGCATTTTTTTTAGTAGAAGAGGCAAGAAACATTGCAGTGAGTATTTTCGCACATCTTAGGGATTTTTCGGGGGTTTTTAAGGGGTTTCCCAATGATTGTGGTAGCTTTTCGACGCTGTTCGTGGTGTTGCAGAGGGTTTTTGGAACCTAGGGGAAGTTTTCCATATGAGTTTCTGGTGACGTCCAGGCCAAAATACTTAGGCGGGAAAGTTCTTTTAGTGAGTTTCTAGCCGTGTGGCAGAAGTTTCGGCGGAAGATGAACGGTCATAGGAGGTGGACCGTACGATTGTAGGATGTGAACCGTTGTGGGGAAGGCGTACGGTTGCTAAACACATGGTGATGGTTGGCTTTTGTTCATGTGTCAAGCGGCGCTGAAGGACGTGGCGACGGTTGTCAGTCGGGGCAACTGAGTTCGAGGTGTCACGACTAGGATTCACGGCATGTGTGAGAGGAGAAATTGGCGCTTGTGATTTTACAAACTCTTCTTATCAAATCCCTGATGTGAAGAGGCTCCCAAGGGAAGGAGAAATTGACACTTGTTATTTTACAGGCGAGGTCTTATTGAGGGGTGAACCCATTTGGTTGACCCAGCCAGTCTGCGAGCCAGAGTGGCTTCTTAGCATCACTTTCGTACTGACCCCGTTTGCTTTGAAGTGCAGGAGGGCAATGATGGCAACGTCTATTTTGAAGAAGGGATGGCACTTCTTCACTGTATGCATCAGAGCATAGCTTCTCGGGAGAACTTGCCTACCTTAGGGAAGCGAATGGTAGATGCTAAAGGATTACTAAGGTGGTCAGCAAAAGCACTCTGGATTCAGGAAGAGCACCAATGCCTGAAGGGATATGCGTACTAGACTACCAAGGTATTAACATTGTACAAGAGCACTCTTGTCGTGCTTCATTATTGGCAGCACTCCAGTGTTCGAGCAGCTACTACGGCCGTTGCTCCAATACAGTAAAGGTATTGCTGGAGAAATGGAGCCATGTGAGCAACTTGGCTTCTTGGTCATGGAGAAGCGGGAATCTCTTGGTTAGATCTTCACTTTATTGGAGGTCTCCCGATGATAGAGGCCATGTATGATGAGTTCGTGCCCCTGAACTTAGTCATCTTTGGTGGTGCGAACTTGGGAGATGAAGAGTCACCGACCAGTTTTCCAAAGATCTTTGATGCCTACCAGTCGGCCGTTGTACCAATGGTAGGGTCACCTTTACAGAATGGGTGAAATTCTTTTATAGATTATCCTGAGGGTGGTCAGGGTACTCCGAAGGGGAAATGGAAGGCAGTTGCAAAATAGACGCCTCCTCCCATATATCAACTCGAGACTGGTGATGACTGTGTTTTCTTAGCTGCCTACTTGGCCCTGTTCTTGTGTAATTTTGTGCTTCCTGGCTGGGGGGACGACATTCATCCAGGGGTATTATACGTGGCCTGTGACATGGCCAGAGGGCATGAGTATGCCCTTGCTTAGTCAGTCTTGTGCAATATATACCATGGCTTGGGGGCCATCTCCCATGGAAAGGACTACAAGGTCAAAGAGGGAGGGAACGTCGTCGTAGGAGGAGAAGCTTTTCCTAGAGATTTTAAAACTCTATTTCCTATGCATTATGTGTATGGGTGTCTGGGGGCTTATTTCCCTGATACTTATGTCAAGCATCACTGCTCAGGGAATAAATTGTGGCCCTTCTTGATGAGGATAGTGAACCAGATGGCTATATTTCACACCCCAGGGGGAGGCTTGGGGCTTATTTGGGAATGATTCCTTAAACATGAGGTGGGTCCCCTTTTCGATTGGGAGCTTCACCGACCATGCTTTTGTTGATGAATTGGGGAAGGAACTGGATGGTGCTCTCACAATAATTAAGGAATTCATGTTCATGCTGAGCATCAGAGGGGGAGTCTTACCTTAACGGACTCCTCACAGGGCCTAGCTAGAGAGGTATTTCCCCCACCACTTTAGCTGTCACCACGGGCTTGACCATGGCTGCCCCTTTTCAATATTCATCGAAAAGTGCCGGTGTAAGGTGTATAAGGGGAAGGCTGAAGATTTTGGAAGTTTTTGAGAGTGTTGGCTGCTGGAGCACATACGGATCGCTTGGTCTATGTGTCTTGAAATGATAGAGACCAGCAAAATATGTACTACCACACTTTGGTAGGAGAGTTCAAACAACCAAGGCATATGTGAACGGGTGGAGAATCATCAGTAAGGGTTATTAGGATAAGGATCATCTTTGAAACGGGGTGAATGGTAACTGGCGCCAGGATGCTAGGCAAAGGAGGCTGGCGGATGCCCCTGCTACTGACACAGTGTTTACCTTGGATTATCCCTCCAATTGGCGAGCTTTAGGGCTTCCACGCGAGATAGCAGCTGAAGAGGCCTCGCTAGAGTTTCTCGCAATGAAGATGAGGACTGGGAGCTTCTTTGATAATCTTAGCTCGATCTTGGAATGTGATGAGGGGCGACAATCCCTGGTTATGAGAAGCGTCCATCATAGGACTTGAATGCCCTAATCGAGTGCTGTCCCCACAACAAATTGGTTGGAGGGCCTTCTCAACGAGGTGGATTTGAGGCGATAGCTCCTAGTGCAGTAGGGGAAAAGAAAATAAAGTGCCCTACTGCTGCCGAAACTCGTGCACCATCTTCAGCTAATGGGTGTACTCGGAGACACAAGAGCGACAATCTTCCCATAATGTCAGAACAAGGAGGTAGTCCTTCCTCTTCTGATTTATTTTTTTAGGAATTCTTCCAGTATCACCCCCGGTGCTCTCTGGATCATCTTCTATTCCTGCTGAAATTTTTTCTTTTTCTTTAGAAACTGAGGCAGACGACTCAAGTGCTCTCTGGACCATCTTCTGTTCCTTCTGAAATTTTTTCTTTTTCTTCAGAAACTGAGGCAGACGACTCTGGCCGCTCTGAGTCTACTGACATTGTTTCTAACTTAGAGGTGACTCCGGATCTTAGGGAGGCACCTTTGAGTCCAGGGGTAGTTCTTGAGTTAGAGGTGACTTGGATGAAGATTGACGAGGATGACAACCTCGAAGCACTCCCCCCCGGAGAGGGGTTTTGATGTTGATGTAGCCTCCATGCATGAGGATTTTAGTGCCCCAACCGAGGTAGGAGATATGACTCAAGGAGAAGAGCCCGAAGTTGGTGACGTGCCGAAGAACCAATAGGTTGTTGTTCCCCTAGTCCATAGTCATGAAGATAAGGGGATTGAGCTCTTTGTGGCCGAGGTTCTAGCTGTTGAAGGTGAAGGCCGAATGGAGGAAGCCGGGATGAGTCGTCTGACGAAGGCCAAAGAGAAGAGGAAATTACTGAACTTGGTGATGCTGAGGTGACAATTCAGGAGGATGAAGAGTAAGGGGAACAGGTTCCCCTATAGCCTGTTGGGGCAGAAGTAGAGGTCCCCATAAGAGACGATCGGGATAACGAGGCTGATTTCTAAGAGCCCGTGCAGGTTGAGGCCGGGACTGTCTATCATCCTGAAGGGCAAGAAGCTCTAGGTTTTGTCCTTGTTTTAGAGGATCCAGTGGTTTAGATGGCTATCACTTCAACAAGCCCGGCCCCTGAGGTCGAGGTTTCTTCAGTAGTGGTGTCCTCAGTAGCACCGTCTAGACCTGCTTTCGGTGGTGTTTCTAGCATGATTGAAGGCATGTTTAGAGCAGGCCTTCAGGGCTTAAGGGAGCTGCCTTTCAATGAGTTGGGAGAAGGTTTTGCCAGGCTGAGGGAGTTTGCTAGGACTACTGCGGTTGGGATGATGCCCGAAGTGCTTTCCCATTTCGATGCAACTCTAAACGAGTTAGAGAGCTGGTGGTTGGGAGTGTTGCATCATGAGGAAGAAACCATAAGGGTAGCCTCCTTGGAAGAGTTGATCTTGCGCAGTCGCGAGAAGATAGATGCTTGTATTGGGAAGAAAGCCTTGAAAACTGGGCGCCAGCAAGACCTCAAGAGAGAGGCACAAGGGAGCTTCAAGAGAATGATCGAAGTCAGAGAGGCAATGCGAATACTGAAAGAAGAATTCACAAGTCTCGAGGCGGAGATGGCTCAAAGGAAGGCCATGGAGACCTCTTTGGTTGCAGATTTGTCTGAACTCGATGGCACAATTGAGTTGGAAACTGTGGTGATGACAGAGGTGACTCAAACAGTGGCAGAGCTGAAGGCATGTGTTCAAGGCACCGAGACTTCTCCTGAAGCATGCAACGCAGAGATCAATAAGATGATTGATCATCTTTGAGCATGTCATTCCCCCTTTTTTTAGTATCTGTAAAAGTTTTGACTGATGAATAAAGAGCTTCTCTTTTTGATCGAATTTAATGCAGTATTTCATTCTCTCTTTACTTTTGCTGCGCTTCATGTGATTCTTTTGAATGCCTCTTGACACTTTCATTGTCTCAAGAGACTAATACCCTAGGCCTTGTTTAGCCCCATAGTGGGATGCCGCAGCTTGGATAGCTTCGAAATAGGGAGTCGTTGCTTTTTCTCCTTTCAATGTCTGATTGGCCAAGGGCTCATAGTCAATTTTCCTCATGATTTGGTGAGCCTGGTTGCTATAGATAGTCTAGTCAGGAGGGGCTTCGGCCTCTATTAGTGGTGCATTTACTTCAAGTTCATCATAGCTTTTAGCCTTTGGCATGAACTCCATGAGATGCTTTGAAGCGATACACATGACCTCCAGCTGACTCTGGAGACTGCGAACTTCTGTTCTTAGGTTTGCTAAGGGATCTTACCCCTGAGGGGAAGAAAGTTGTTCTCTATCGGACTGCTCTCCTCTTGAGAGGTCGGGGAAAAGTAAAACTTTCAGCTGGTCACCAATCTGAGAAGAATCCTCTATAATTATAGGAACATGATTTTGAAAAACTTTTCGTGGCGGTTGTTGCACTGCTTTGGCTCTTAAGAGCACAATGGGGATATGCAGGACTCTCTGATGGTCTGAGGTATATGTGATCCTTAGAGCCATAAATTCTATCCTCAAGCCTTGTTCAATCTCGGGGGTGACCTCTGGATCATCTGCAAGTTGAGGTGGCGTAGAACTGGGGACAGAGGGCAAAGATTCTTCTTCAAGGAAAGAAGGAATTTCTTGAGGAACGATGGTTGGGATGTTAAAATGAAGGGTGGTTAGGGGTAAAGTTCTGCCATGCCTTCCTTCCTTTTTGAACATGTCTATCAGTGTTCTCCCAATATCTTCAACATCTTCATGGGGAGAAGATGCTGTCTTGATTGTAAACTTGTGACCCCCATCGTTTGGCTCCTGGGGCGAGGCCAAATCTGTGAAGTAATATTTTGCATCTGCATAGTGAGTTTCGGCCATAGGGAATGGTCTTTTGTCAGCATAGACAATATGCTGTCTCCCGTCTCAGCTATATTTGAAACATTGGTGCGATGTCGATGGAACCACCCCCTGATCATGGATCCATGGCCGACCGAGCAGAATATTGTACGACGTGTCGGTGTTGATTACATGAAACTGGGCGCAATCGTTCAACTCGTCGATCTTAAAAAGAAGGCATATCGTACTGGTCGACTTCTCTCTTGATTGATTGAACCCCTGAACTGTGACGTGGGTCGGGGTAATATCTTCAGACCCCAACCCCAATCGAGTAAGGATCCTTCTTGGAATGAGGTTGACTGCAGACCCTCCATCTAACATGATTCGGTTGATGGGGCACGTATGTAATTCGTCGGCAACAAAGAGAGGGCGATTATGAAACTTTTCACCTAGATGTAGATCGTCTTCTTAAAAGGTGATTGGAATACATCCTTGTAGAATTGCCAGGCCTACCTCAATAGGTTCTACTTTTGTCTCGTACACTTTTGTGTTAGAGAGTGCTTGAACCAAAGCCATCCGGTAATCCTTTGAGAGCATAAGGGCATTGTAGACACTAAAAAGGGATGGAAGCTTCCGTAGAACTCCTATCACATCATATTCAACCTTTTCTTGATCAAGGCATTGTGTTCCTAGTCCTGCCACTGATTTTATGAGTATATTGGGTTGAGGAACAGATTTGGGTAAAGAGGGTTTATTTTGGCCGGCTGGCTGCCTTGGTTTCATAGCGGGCTTAGTTTGAGTAACAGAGGTTTGAGGATTTGAAAGAGACTGAGTGCATGACATCAAAGGGCTCCTGGGGAATTGTTGAATAGGTGAATTGTTTAGAGTACTGGGATTAGGAAGGAGCCTAAGGAGCTATAGGATAGGCAGACTAATATTTAGATTAGGGGGCAGTGGCGAACTAGGAAACTTCAAGGTGCCCAACTTCTGCTATGGAGGCTGCAACATATTTCCCGATCTGAGGTTTATCTTCCCCGTGGTGGGCATTGTTTCAGAGATTTGCACCATGTGGAAAGCTCCCTGAGAATAGAAGCTTTGGCCCCTTGACTCTCTCAATCTCTGCTCAAAGTCAGGCTGGGGTTTCTTTGGCTTTGACTTCTTGCGCTTCTTTATGGTAGGTGGCTCTGCCTTAAGCTTTAGCTGCCAGGGCATCAGCAATTGTTGAGAATCCTGTTGCCTGCACCAGGGTCTTTCGCAATCGTTTCCGTTGCATCTTTGTTATGTTTGATTCCTCAAGTTCTCTTCGAGAGACTCGAAGTCAGGACATATCAAGGTTGTAGCTACAAGAGACATAAATGAGGAAGAATGAGAAGCTAGAGAAGAAGGAGGAGTAGGGTTAGAAGGTGGGGCAGTTTTAAGGTCGTTCCCCTCATTAGACCGATCTGAGAAGCTTTTTACGTCATCGCCAGAGCTGGACAGTTGTAGGGGGTCATTTAGGTCTTTCCCTTGCTTAGACTGCTGGGGAGTACTTTTAACATCGTCACCCTCACCGGATGTTTGCTGAGTGGGAGATGAGATGAGAGCATCTTCTTGACAGGATGAAGAAGGAAAAAGGATTGTGCTAGGGATGAAGTCTAGCAAAGTTGGTAACGGGGGAAGGGGCCTGAGAAATTCCTGCTCGATTATGGATTGAGCGGTCTTGTTTCTTCGGCGAGAAGCCCTTAGTACCCTTGTCTTTCCGATTTTTTGAAGTGATGTCTGATTCGTCTCTCTGGGGTGGTAAACTGCTCTAGCATGGAGAACCGCTCCACATCTTAAGGACTTGAGTTTGCTTCAGCCATGGTAGGTTATCCATGGCTGGGAATTTGAGGGTTCCGTAGAGTCTGAGTCACTGATAGGAAGGTGCTGGTTTGTGAGACCTTCTTGCCCCGTTGGAGAAGTGATTTGGGGATCAGTTATGGGGAGATTGTAAAACTCTTGACACTCCCATATCTTCTCTGTGAATATATCAAGGAAACTTGTGCATTCTGACAAATAATGACCTCTTATCTGATGGAATGGGAACCAACGATCTTCAGTCCCCTTAGCAAGGCGGCGGGGTTGCCTTTCTTGGTTCAGTGTGATTATGCCTTCCTGAAGCATTATAATGAAGAAAGCATGGAGGATACCAAGCATTTCGTCTTCCTCTTGAATGGTTACGACATGGGAGGCCTCAGCTGCCCCAAAGGCCTTCTTTAAATCTTCAAGTTTTATCTGACCTTTCAGAATCAGGGCCTCAATAATATCCTTCATCATGTAGCAGTCATTAGTGGGATGATTGATCCTCTGATGGTAGGCACAATAATTCGCCTGAGTGTCAAGGCCAGATTGCTCAGGGAACCTAGTTTCTGGAAGCTGAATCATATTCTGTTCCAATAATAAATGGAATAGCGCAGGGACCCATTCCTTCTTGAAGGGATGGACCTTGTTCTTATGCCTGGTGAAATAATCACTCTGATCAAAGTTGATTGGTGGAAGTACCCGATTGTACGACTGTTGCTGCTTGCCAGTCTGGGCCGTTATCTTCGCCGTGTTTACCTCTTTAGAGAGGTCCAAAGCTTAGGAGGGAGCCTTCGTTTGAATCATTGAACATGACGGCTGCACTAATTCCCCCTTTCTGTTGGCTGCCCTGTGTGTTATTTCAAGAGCTACCATTGCCCTGGTTGTTTGCTGAACTTGCAAATGGTTGTCGTGTCCTACCATGATGGCATGATAAACTCTCTATGCGAACTGATTTAGAGATCAGCTCTGACATGGAGGTCATATTAGAGGCCTCGGCATGTAGAGTGATTTCATATCACATGTTTCGCATGCAACATTGGACTGCTTCCTTCTCAAGCATAGGATTAGGGTGGTGGGAGGCCAAGTTTCTCCATCTTGATATGAACTGATCCTCGAGCTCATCAGGTTCTTGATTTAGGGTGAGAAGTTGTTTAAACCTCTCTCTCGACCTCATAGAAGCATTGATAGAACAATTTCTCCTTCTCCTCCCATGTATGCACCGAGTTTGGAGGAAGTTGGGCATACCATTGGAATACCTGGCCATTGAGGGTCTCAATGAATTGTCGAAGAAGAAGTCTTTCGTCAGCCGCCGACATTCCCCCCGGAAGTGGGCAATATGCTAGTTCTGGGAGGTGGTTCCATTGAATAAGGGAAACTTCCCTTCTTACAGTTTGAGGGGAACGAGACCTGATCAATATAGGAGGGGTATGGTCTTTGATAAGGCGTCGTACCTTGTATCCTTAGAATTTTTCTGTTCTTTAGGCTATGGGTGACCATAGCGTCAATATCTGACTGAGAGACCGGATGAGGGACATAATTGTCCTGTGAGGTAGACAAAGGGGGCTGCCGTGGAGGTGCATCATCAGAATGATGGGAATTGACCTCAAGATTAACCGACTGGCGTGCAACGTCAATACGATCGATCTTTTCCATCATCGCCTTCACCATATCATCAAAATTGTTCATACGATCCTGCTGCATACCACCAGGCTCGTTTACGATCATTATGTTGACTGTTTCTCTAGGGAGGTCAACATTAGTGGCAGCTGAAGGCTTGCAAGCTTGACGAGTCAGACAGTAGGGGAACTCGACTCTTGTACACGGATCATGTTCAGACTGGTTCTCGAGGGTCTCGGGAATGTGGTTGCTGAGTGGCCAGGTCTTCTTATGCGACAGTAACCACAGCACAGGGCTCAAGGAGCTCTTCTTCAGGCGTTATCATCTGAAGAGGGTAGAAGGGATTCAGGCAAAGAGGGTCGTCAAAATTGCCTGTTTCAACAGCTTTGGTATCTTCCCTAATCAAAATTTGTAGACCTCTATCGTGTTTAGCTTTGAGGTTTTGATAGACCTCGCGTCAAAACTGCAATCTAGGTCACGGCTGGTCAGCTATTCTCGCACAGGAGATGGCTGTCTCCATCAAGTGGGGTAATGGATGAGGGCCAGGAACTGGAGTCATCTTGGGCCGGGGAGGATGAAGGACTCGATTTTCCATGAGGTCCATGCCCCAAAATTTCTTATGAGCTCTAGAGACACGACCTAAGTGATGGGGCTAGTTCAGGATGGTAGTCTAGGGGAAAAGCTTCGAGTACCAAGGATGAAGGTGCTTGCTCGATGAAGAAGGAGTAGGCAGGAGCAGGGTTGACTCATGAGGAGGCATGAGTTAAGGGTGAGGGGATGCCTGAGATGGCGACGCGTGTGCACCCTTTGAAGAAGGATCTCGGGGGATCTGGTCATCCACCCAGGCTAGTGCAGGTGATCTGACCTTAGGAGGCCGAGAACTACGAGTAGGTGTTTGTAAGAGAACGGGTGCTGGCTTGCCCCTTATGGGGTGCGCTCATCGTAGGAGGACAAGGAGGTCTTCTCCTGTGTACTCGAGTTGGCGCAATAACGATGTCACCCCGAGCAGTGAGATACATATGAGTAGCGTGCGCAGGACCTGGCCTTGGAAGGTTCGATCTTGGACACGGACCCGAGGTAACAGAAAGGTTGCCCCAAGGCGTGGCTCGAGTGGGTGACTCACGAGCCTTGTGGTGTGTGTGAGGGGTGAAGATCGTGGTGTTTCCACCTCTATGTGTTGAGCCTCTAGGGATAGAGACCAATGGTGTAGGAATGTGGGGGGTAGCCTTATGGTGACCCACAGAAGCAATGACAACTTGCTTGCCTTTTACAGAAAGAGATAAGGCAGCCTTCTGGCATACCTCAGGAACACGACTGGCAAGTGACTTGCCGGTGGCTGGGTGCATGCTGTGTCGGGTAACATAAGTGCCGCTCATGCAAGGCCCCTTGGTGGAGTTTCCACCAGAGCGAAGTGATGGGGAGTGAGGGACCTTCAAGTCCCTCACACCAGTTCAGGTTAAGACCTGGGAGCTAGACATGGGGTCTTTGCTCAAAAGGATGGTCAGGAATGAAGTCGAAGGAACTTGTTCCCTGAAGACACTCTTGAGTACATGGATAAGAAAATCCCTAATCCGAATAAATGGGTTACAAATCTCAATAGCCATAAGTAAATGTGAAAAGATAATGAAAGTAGAAAATAAAAGAAGAAATTAGCTAAACAAGAACGATCCGACTAAGGGGTAGTAAGTCCCCAGTGAAGTTGCCAAGTTGGTTAGGTACCTCGATCTCGCCCTCCGGATCTAGATGATCGGGCGGCACGCATCTTGGGTTTCGAGGGAAGACCCGAGACATTTTTTAGATCACTCTCTCGGGAACCTCGTTCGAGAACGGGCGCATGTGTTACCAACTGATGAGAGAGGAATTTTAAAGGTGGGTTCGGGACTTACTCGGGCTGGCTCATGTGGGCACCCTCTTAGATCAGGAAGAAAGCCCCCCAATGATGAAACTGGTTCGGAATCGCCTGCCTTTGCTTGTATTCTTCTTATTTTCTTCAATTACACACATATATGGCAAAGGTTGTAAGACGGGTGGGTTAGACCTCACCCTTTTCCTCTTTGGTGAACATACACAAGCAGGCACATTCAAAAAAGAAGAAAGGAAGAAAGACGGGGGAGAGAAGAGTTCGACTGAGCAAGAGGATCAAGCTTACGAGTATTTCGCTTGACATGGTAGTAAAATGGGCTCGGTACCAAGATCGGCTCACGAGATTACTACTAGACGTCATTACCAATACCAACTAGCTAAGCACGATGGTTAGTCTGTCGTGACAATAAAACGGGCTAAGCAATCCTAGCACAACAACATTACAGCTAGAGGATAGGACTTCCATGAGAGGCTAACCTCAATCCCTCTTCGTCGAACGAAAGGATAGCGGAGTGATTGTCATGAGGGAAAGGATGAAGTAAGAGAAGAAGGGAACAAATAGACGGGGGGGGGGGGAAGACAAGAGGACTAAATAGGGAAGGAAGGAAGATGCAGTCGATGCTGGACATTGCTAACTATTTCAAAAGAGGAGAGAGAGAAAAGACAGTAGGTGCTAAACTTCATCAACTGTCAGAAGAGAAGAGAGGGAGAGAACCAACCGACGATAGGCTTGCATCGGTTGCGATTGGAGTGAAGCAAGGAAGAGAGATCAAGTTGGTGCTAAGCTTCACCAACTGTGACAAGAGAGGAGAGAGAAATCCAACCAGTGTAAAGGTTCGCCAGCTGTTAGGAAAGAGAGGAGAGCGAAATTCAATCGGCACTGGGGCTCAACGACTGTTAGGGAAGAGAGGAGAGAGAAATTCAACCGACGTTGGGGCTCACTGACTATTAGGGAAGAGAGGAGGGAGAAATTCAACCGACGCTGGGGGTGAAAGAAGAAGAAGAAAGGGAAAACCCCACCCGATGGTGAGGATGAAAGAAGAAGAAGAGAGGGAAAATCCCACTCGATGATGGAGATGAAAGAAGAAGAAGAGAGGGAAAATCCCACTCCATGCTAGGGATGAAAGATAGGAGAACCAACCGACACTGGGCATGAAAGAAGAAGAAGAGAGGGAAAACCCCACTCGATGCTAGGGATGAAAGAAGAAGAAGAGAGAGAAAACTCCACCTGACATTTAGGTGAAAGAAGAAGAAGAGAGGGAAAAACCCACTTAGCGTTGGGGATGGAAGAAGAAGAAGAGAGAGAAAACCTCACTTGATGCTGGGGTGAAAGAAGAAGAAAGGGAAAGCCCCACCTAGTGCTGGGGATGGAAGAGAGGAGAACTAATCGGTGTTAGACTTGTGCCAGTTGCAATGAGGAGAGAGTGATGAGAAAAAGGGTAGGAGAGAGAAAGAATGGAGGAGAGAGAAAGAGGGGAGGAGAGAAATAGAGGAAAGAGAAAGATAGAAGAGAAAAGTTACCAACCTGAAGGGTATCGACCCTTTTTCTTCTCTCTCCTCTCTCTCTCTCTCTCTCTCTCCAAGACGTACTCACAAGCTCAAGCAAGAATGGAAATTTTTATTGAATTATCAAAGAATGCATCCAGAGTCTTTTTACAATGAGGCAGTGCTTGTTTATATAGAATTAGGCCCAAACATGGGTGGACGCTCAAACATAACCCTAATTGAAGGCAATTACGATTTAATTGAATTTAAAGAAATTTTAAAAAATGGGTGAAAAAATATTGTTTTGCCCTTGCTTAACAATGTGTGGAATTTCAGAACAATGCCCGATATCTTGGGTGATCTTCTATGGATGAGCCGGGGGTCTTCTGATGCTCGTTTGATCAAAGATTATTGTTTTCTTGTAGGGCTTGACATGACGATCGATTTGATACCAATTTCGAGCCATGGATCGTGTTTCGAACCACGATCACAAGACTTAAAATTTGCTTGAATCTTGAAAACTTTGGATCGATGATGCGCTCGTTCCTTGTGTTTTTCTATAATTTTTTCATTGTAGTGAACTAAGCATGTCGTCAAGATCGCGTGGCAAAAAACGGAATGCGATTTGGAGCCCAGATGAAGATTTCACAACTTTTGAGTTTAGGCTAGAATCTTGAAATCTGGTGGTCGAAATTTACAGCAGATTTGGTGCCTTCATGTGTGAAATCCAACCATTCATCGTACGTAAGGTTTGGGCTAGAGATAGCCACGTACCTCACACACATAATCTAATTAGTTTCATGCCGATCGCGTATGCGAGCGTTGTGATCTGGCTACTCAAACAAGGTGTGCTGCTGCTGAATTTTCTGCAATCTCCTTCACGGATCAAAGAATTTCATTTAGCTTTTCTCTTTACACGAGCATCGCTACGGGGTGTACCACATATCGAATTGCTCATCTTGATGAGACAAACACGCTCACCAAATTTAGGAGCAATCTGACTTGAAACGAGTGAGTTATAGGCCCAGAAAATGGCTGCTCATGACTGTAAAAACAACCACTTAATGGTGTTTTGATGGAGTGAGGCCACGTGGAATACTGTGCGGCCTACCCCTTTTTGGTATTTTACCCATAACTTTGTCTTGGAGTGCCTGATGAAGCCAAAATTTGACCCATAGGGATTTTCAACCATGCCAGATCTAGTGGTGGTGGTCTCACAACTATTTAACATACCAAAAATATGACTCTAGTTATGGGGTCCATTTCAGGGTACTAGAGACTGATTTCACTGAAATTGTTTCTTTGTGTTCACTGCCTTAGATATGTTTGATTACGATGAAACCTGACAGGTGGTCTTTTAGAGTTCTTATAAGGATCTTGACCAATTCTAAGGCTATTATGAGATTGTCAAGAATTTCAACTATTTTATGGGCTTTATTGACCTGCTTCGTACCAGGGACATAGGTGATAAAAAATGCGTTCAAACAGTGAGCATTACTCTCCGCATCATGACAGGCCACATTGCTGATGAGCACCATATGAAGTCAGCGATGAATGTGTCTTCTAAAGGCTAAATGCCGACTGAACTCCTAACGCCGGTTGTCTCAGCACCGGTTACACTTTTAAACCATCTGCATCGGCTGCACCTCTGTTAGCACTGGACCTATCGCGAATGTTCGCTTCCCGAGACTCCTCTTTCTCGAGGCCTAATTTTTCACACCCCCTTAATGGTCGTACGATTTCCAAGGGTGACGGTTCACCTCTCACGACTGCTCACCTCCCCTACAACTGTTTTGTCCCTTCGACTTCCCACCGAAACTTCTTCTACACGGTTGAAAAAACCCACTGAACGACTTCCCCAACCTGCATTTTTGGCCAGGAAGTCACCAAAACCTTTGAAAAATCACTACAATCCCTGGGAAACCCCCTTAAACTACCAAAAAATTCCCAAGACTTGCGGAAATGCCCATCACTGCACTTCTCTCCTCTTCCACCTTCAAAATACCCACGCCGGAGTTCTTTTCTTTCCTAGAAAGCCCTCGATGCTAACCGAAAAACTCCTGCACAGCCTCGAAAGATTCTTGCTTGCCAGAGAACCTTTCTTGCAAAAACCTTTGTTTATTGAAACCTTCCTTGAAAAGGTTCCCTGAAACACTTGACCTCTTGCCGGAATCTCCATTGCCACTTGTCGAAACTTCTACTAGGCACCCTTTACTCACCGTTAAACTTTTTCTTAAGTTTTTTACCTTCTCTGAAAAGTGAGGGAAAACGGGGTCTTACCCCCCTTATGTAACCTGCACTACCCTCGAACACCTCTCACAAACTGGGAATCCTAGTCACGTCTAAGGGAACCCAAATGACGATGAGCCGTGACGGGCTTTGACCCGAGGCCTGAGTCAACACTCATCGCCGCCTGTGAAATTCCAACAAATGGGCTGGAAAGGGTCAGGTTCGGGTCATGAATGAAGTATCAATCCATGCCCAGCACTGGTTACTTGGTTGAAGTGACTTGGCACCGGGTGAATTTTAAACGACCTTAGCGCCAGTTTACTTAGCGCCGGTTTTGTTCAAACAATGTCAGAGCTCATTCACAGCGCCAGCTGAGTTTTAACAACCCAGCGCCGGTTGTGTTTTTGAGAACTCAGTTCTAGTTGAACACTTGTAAGAAACAATTATTGCTACACCTGGTACCGAGTGTATTTCAAGTTGTCTATTGTCGCCTATTTCCAGCTGAAGCCTTGGTGTCTTGTCATCCCCAGTGGAGTTGTACCCAGGCCGTTGCACCCAAGCCGTGACCTATCATCCCCAATGGAGTCAGGAGCAGGCCACTATCCCTCATCCCCATAAATGTCACACCCATATTGTAGCTCATTATCCACAGTAGAGTTAGGGTAATTCTTACCTCTTCAATTCTCGTTGGGTTTGTTTCACACCAAGCTATCTTATCCCTAGGAAGTCGGGTTACCTGTCATAAGCCAATTCTCCATAGAGTCTCATCTTTCACCCCAGGGAGCCACACTTGTCCCCCTAAGCCGTAGTGAAGTCCACTTCTATTGGCCATCCTTCATCAGGTCACCATTTCCATCTGAGCCCTCAGTTTGTGAATGGTCTTAACCATTTTATCCCCAGGAAGTCGGATTTCCATCCACAAACCTATTCCCAATGGAGCTCCACCTACATGGCGACCAGCCTCGGTCCGTGCTGCATGACCCTAAACTACATAGCCTTGGTCCTTGTTGCATGACCCTAAACTGCACAGCCTCGGTCAGTGATACATGACCTTAAAATTGCATAGCTCTGATTTAGTTGCGCGACCTTAAAAATTCATGGTCCTAGCTATATAACTTTAAACTGTAGCGGACGTCTAGTTGCATGACCTTAAACTGCACAGTTCTAGTTGTATGACTTTAAACTGCATAACCACGGTCTAGCTATATGACCTTAAGTCATAGTGTATGTCTTAGTCGCATGACGTTAAAGGACTCAGCACCATGGTCCAAACTATATGACCTTAAATTCTAGCAGAGGTCTAGTTGCACAACCTTAAACTGTACTGTCCCACTTGTATGACTTAAACTGCATAACCATGGTCCAGCTGTATGACCTTAAACCATAGTGCACTTCTTGGCTCCTTGACGATAAACTTTTTTACACAGGTCTTGGAGGTATGACTTTTAAAAGTTGCCCCCACGAGGTTACAAACACACTTCCAAGATGCCAGAGATGCCCAAAGAAGGCTAAGTCAACCATGACTTTGGAGTGGCATTCAGATGATTGTCGTAGCTGCAAAGCAGTGGGTAGGGGTGGTTGTACCCAGAGCTGGTCACCTTGATAAACTGAGGTACCCTACTCCCCAGGGAATAATTAGTCAGCCATGACTTTGGAGCGGAAATCAGATGATTGTCGTAGCTGCAAAGCAGTGGGTAGGGGTGGTTGCACCCAAAGTGGTTATCTCGATAAATTGAGGTACCCTACGCGCCAAAGAATGACTGATGCAAGAAGCAGACGGCGCCGACGCAAGGCCTTTCAGCATACCATTCACATATTCCTCAAAACGTGGCTCAAAACCAGAGGATATACACAATACCCAGACCAAATGGGAACAATTCCCTTCGACATGACACTCAATTGCCAGACAGACCTGATTCTGATTAATGAGGTTTGTACAAAATCCTCAACTTCATAATCACAAACAGTCCACACGAGGGCGAGGACTTCGACAAGATCCCTTAAACAAGTCTCTTCTTCCCCTAAAAGTCTCCACAGATGGATCCGCAAACAATGTATCCCTACGTCTGAGCATCCTAGTTACACCGTTACGTGAATCTCCTTGGTATTCATGTGGTCCTGCGTCAAGGAAGAAAAAAAGTAAAAGCCGAAGGAAATTTTTCAAATGATTATCCTTCTCTCTCATCTTAAAGCACAACATTCAGTAGGGCAAGCTGTTTGAAAGTATTTTTCTACACCTTGGCCCCTGAGAGGAAGCAGGTCAATAAATCCTATAAAATAGTGGAAATTCTCGACAGTCTCAGAATTGCCCCAAAATTGATCAAGATTTTCATCAGCACTTCAAAAGTCCACTTGCCAGGTTTGATCACGATCTAACATGTTTAAGGCAGTGAACACAAAGAAACAATTTCAGCGAAATAAGTCTCTAGCACCCTGAAATGGATCCCATAACTAGAGCTATACTTTTGGTGCATCAAACAGCTGTGGGGATCATCGCCATTAGATCTGGTACGGTAAAAAACCCTTATGGGTCAAGTTTCAACTTAATCGGGCACACGAAGACAAAGTTATATGTAAAATACCGAAAAGGGGTAGGCCGCACACTATTCATGTTTTGCCTCACTGTGTCAAAATACCATTAAAGGTGGATGTTTTTACAGTCGTGTGAAGTAACTTTCGGGGCCTGTACCTCACTCATTCCAAGTTGGATCGCTCCCAAATTTGGTGATCGTGTTTGTCTCATCAAGATAAGCATTTCAATATGTGGTACGCCCCGTGATAATGCCCGAGCAGAGCAAAAAACTAAATGAAAGTCGTTGATCTGTGAAGGAATTTGCAAAAAATTCAACAGCAGCACGCGTCGTTCAAGTAGCCTGATCACGATGATTGCATACCCGATTGGCACAAAACCAATTGCATTATGTGCATGAGGTCTGAGGCTATCTCTAGTCCGAACCTCACATACGATGAAAGGTTGGATTTCACACATGAAGGCATCAAAGATGGCATAAATGCCGGCTATAGGATTTCAAGATTTCTATAAAAAAATGTAAGACGACAAAATCTTCATCCGAACATGAAATCAAACTACGTTTGTTGCAACGTGATCGTGATGACATGTTCCAATGAAGAAGTCACAAATAAACATCAAGGAATGAGCACATAATCTATCCAAAGTTTTCAAGATTCTTCCAAAATTCAACTCTCATGATCATGGCTCAAAAACATGATTCATGGCTTGAAGTTGGTATCAATCATGTCGAGCCCTACAAGAAAACAATAATCTTTCGATCAAATGGGCATCAGAATGACTCAGGTCAACCACGAAAGATCATGCAAGTTCTCGTGCAGGAGCAGAGACTGTTTTAGAATTCCACACATTGTTAGGCAAGAGCAAAACAATCCTTTTGCACCCATTTTTAGAATTTATTTAAATTCAATTAAATTTTAATTATCTTTAATTCTAGGTAGTTTTTAGGTGTACACCCATGTTTTAGCCCAATTCTATATAAACAGGAAATGCCTCATTGTACAAAGAACAAATTCATTCTTCTTGGATCAGTAAATAAAATTCTAAATTTTGCTTAATCTTGTGAGTACATCTTGGAGAGAGAGAGAGGAGAGAGAAGAAAAGGGTTGGTACCTTTCAGGCATGTAATTCTCTCTCTCCTCCCCTCTTCTCTCCCCTCTTTCTTTCTCGTCTCTATCTCTTTCTCTCCCCTCCCCTCTTTCTCGTCTCTATCTCTTGTCTCTATTCTTCTCGTCTCTATCTCTTTCTCTTTCTTCGTCTCATCTCTATCTCCCTCCATTCTTTGTCTAAGGCAGTCGGTAAAGTCTAGCGCTGGTTGGATTTCTCTTTCTCCTTCTCTTCTGTTGTTGCCGGTGAAGCCTAGTGGCGGCTGGATTTCTTTATGTTCTTCTCTTATGTTGTAGTAGGCGAAGCTTAGCATCAGCTGGATATCTCTCTCTCCTTTTCTATCATAGTCGATAAAGCTTAGCGCCGGTTGGATTTCTCTCTCTCCTTTTCTATCACAGTCGGTGAAGCTTAGCACTAGCTTGATTTTTTTCTCTCTCTTCTATAACGGTCAGCGAAGCCTAACGTCGTTTGATTTTCCTCTATTCCTTTTCATCCATCACAACCGGCGCAAGCCTAGCATCGGTTGAGTCTCTCCCTCTCTTCTCTTCTAGCATAGTCGGTAAAGCTTAGAGCCGACTGCATGTTCTCTCTCTTCTTTTGACACAATTGGTGAAGCTTAGCGTCAACTGTATTTTCTCTCTCTTCTTTTGACCGTCGATGAAGCCTAGTACCGATGACATCTTCTCTCTCTTCTCCTCTGTATTACACAGTTAGTGAAGCCTAGCACCGAGTGTGTCTTCCTTCCCTCTCTCTCTTTTATTCTCTCGCATTTCATACTCTTCTCTTCCTTTCTTCTCCCTCCTTCCTTCTGCTCCCTTATTCTCTTATTTCATTTCTTGTTCTTTTCTCATAATCATCATTCTGTTATTCTTTCATTCGACTAAGAGGGATTGAGGTTAGCCTCTCATGGTAGTCCTATCGTCTAGCCTTAATGTTGTTGTGTCAGGATTACTTGGCCCGCGTTATTACCACGACAGACTAACCATTGTGCCTAGCTAGTCAGTACTGGTAATGACGTCTAGTAGTAATCATATGAGCTGGTTTTAGTTACCTAGCCCATTTTGCTACCATGTTAGGCAAATTATTCACCAACTTAGTCACCGTACTAATCCTCCCGCTCAGTCGAATTCTTCTCTCCCTCGTCTTTCTTCCCTTATTTTTCTCTTCTTCTTTTTAAATGCGCATGCTTGTGTATGTTCATCAAAGAGGAAAAGGGTGAGCTTTGAACCACTAGTCTTATAACCTTTACCATATGTGTGTGATTGCAGAAAATAGAAGAATACAAGCCAAGGGAGGCATTTCCAAACCAGTTTTATTGTTGGGAGGCTTTCTTCATGATTTAAGAGGTGCCAATGTGAGCCAGCCCAAGTAAGTCCTGAACCCACCTTAAATTCCTCTCTCATCGATTAGTAATACCTGCCCCCGTTCTTGAACGAGGTTTCATAGAGAGCCATCTCAAAAACATCTCAGGTCTCCATTTAAACTCGAGATGCATGCCGCCCAATCCTCAAAGGATTCGGAGGGAAGATCAAGGCACCTAACCACCCACATAATTGTCTAAATGCACAACCCTAAACTGCATGGTCCAAACTATATGATCATAAACTATAGTGGAGGTCTAGTTGTACGACCTTAAACTGCATGGTCTAGATGCACGATCATAAACTGTGTGGTCCAAACTATATGACCTTAAACTGTAGCGGAGGTCTAGTTGTACGACCATAAACTGCATGGTCTAGATGCATGACCGTAAACTGCATGGTCCAAACTATATGACCTTAAACTATAGCGGAGGTCTAATTGTACAACCTTAAACTACATAGTCCTAGTTGCATGGCTTTAAACTGTATAACCATGGTCCAAACTATATGTCCTTAAACTGTAGCGGAGGTCTAGTTGCATGACCTTAAACTACACGGTTCTAATTGCATGACTCTAAACTACATAACCATGGTCCAAACTATATGACCTTAAACTGTAGCGGAGGTCTAGTTCCACAACCTTAAATTGCACGGTCCTAGTTATATGACTTAAAACTGCATAACCACGGTCTAGCTGTATGACCTTAAACAATAATACACGTCCTGGCCACATGACGTTAAAAGGCTTCTTACAGGTCCCAGAGGCATGGCCTTAAAACTTGCCCCCACATACACGCACACACCTTTTACGTGCATCTTCAGGCTCGTCTTCCCTAACCAACCGTGTGTGTGCACCACCTTTACTACCTCCCCAGTGAGTTCCATTCCTTTCATTATCCTTCATCATTCCCCAGTGAGTCTCACTTGCGCTCACAAAACGGCGAACCATCCCGCTACCTATACCTATCGTAAGCTAGTGGGTCACCATTTTTGACCCTCCTTTCATACATCATCTATTTGACACCGATAGCCACGTGCCATCTCCCCAAAAGTGGGCTAGAACCATCCATGGCCTCTACAGACTATCATTTAGCACCACACGGTCACGTCTTAGCCGTATGATGTTAAAAGGCTTCGCACAGGTCACGGAGGCATGACCCTAAACATGCCCCCACCAAAAAAAAGAAGAAAAAAGACAAAAAAAAAAGAAAGAGAAATGAATAACATGTATGGTGTATACCTAAACAAGGGAATGCCATGAGTAAAAATGACAGATGGGCATGGTCACAAAACCATGAGTAAAAGAGTTATGTAAATAAAAACCGGGCACGGTAAAAAACTCGAAAGGGTATCGTGAGTAAAAATGGATGAAAAGAGTGGACTTGGCCGAAAGTTCAAAGGTAAAAGAGCCCCAAATAAAAGGAAGTTGGTGAAAACCGTCTCTATGGCACCGCTTCTTAAGTTCAAGTGAAAATCCACAAATAGCGCTTGGACCAATAAACATGTTGATGCAGCACTTGCCTCAACAGGTGGCTTCAACCCTCACTTAAAAAAAAAAAAATCCCTGGTGTCATAATACCAGGACCCAAAAAATACAAGCTTCAAGGAAAGGACTCCGACAGCCTGAGTCCATTTACCGAAACGGACTCGAAGGATAGAAGACTCACCAAGACGAAGAGACAAGTCTCATGAAGAGGAGCATCATTCCCATGAGGTCATGAAACACACTTCAAGATGCTGGGGATGCCCCAAGAAGGCTAAGTCAATCATGACTTTGGACCTGCTATGTAACGAACTGCAAAGCAGTGAGTAGGGGTGGTTGTACCCAAAGTGGTTATCTCGATAAACTAAGGTACCCTACTAGCCAAGGAATAACTGGTCAGTCATGACTTTGGAGTGGTAATCAGATGATTGTCGTAGCTGCAAAGTAGTGGGTAGGGGTGGTTGTACCGAAAGTGGTTATCTCAATAAACTGAGGTACCTTACTCGCCAAGGAATGATTGCTGCATGAAGCAGACAATGCCGACGCAAGGCCTTTCAGCATACTATTCACATAATCCTCGAAACGTGGTTTAGCACCAGAGGATATACACAAACTTAGAAAAAATGAGAACAATGCCCTTCGACATGGCACTCAATTGCTAAACGGGCCGGATTCTAACTGACAAGGTCCGTACAAAATCCTCAGCTTTAGAATCACAAACAGTCCACACGAGGGTGAGGACTTCGACAAGATCCCTTAAAAAACTCTATTCTCCCCCTAAAGTCTCCACAAACAGACCCACGAACAATGCATCCCTACGTCTGAGCATCCTAGTTGCACTATTGCGTAAATCTCCTTGGTGTTCACGTGGTTCTGTGGCTAGGAAGAAAAAAAAGTAAAAGCCAAAGGAAATTTTTCCAATGTTGTCCTTCTCACTTCTCTTAAAGCACAACATTTGGTGAGACAAGCTGTTTGAACACATTTTTCAGCACCTTGGTCCCTGATGCAGAATAAAGAGGAAGCCGGTCAATAAAGCCTGACAAAACAGTGGAAACATTGACAGTCTCAAAATGGCTCCATAATTGGTCAAGGTCTTCATAAGCACTCCAAAAGGCCACCTGTCAAGTTTCATCACGATCAGACATTTCTAAGGTAGTGAACACAAATAAACAATTTAAAAAAAATTGACCTCTAGCACCTTGAAATGGACCCCATAACTAGCGCTGTATTTTTGATGTGTCAAAAAGCGTTGGGACTATAGCCATTGGATTTGGAACGGTCGAAAACCCCTATGTCAATTTTGCCTTAATCGGGCACTACAAGATAAAGTTATGGGTAAAATACCAAAAAGGGTTAGGCGACACAATATTCACGTGTGGCCACCTTGCACCAAAACACCAATAAAAGTGGCTGTTTTTACAATCACAGGCAGTTACTTTTGGGGCCTATATCTCACTCGTTCCAAGTCAGATCGCTCCCAAATTTGGTTAACGTGTTTGTCTCATCAAGATGAGCGTTTTGATATGTGGTATGCCCCATGAAGATGCACGAGCAGGGAGAAAAACTAGAGAGAAGTTGCTGATCTGAAAAGAAAGTTGCAAAAAATGCAGCAGGAGCACGTCTCGTTCTAGCGGCCAAATCAAGATGCTCGCATCCCCGATCGACATGAAAATATTTACATTATATGCATGTGGTTCGTGACTATCTCTAGTCTGAACCTCGCATACGATGAACGGTTGGATTTCACACACGAAGGATGTAAAGCTGTTATGAATTTCGGCTTCCAAATTTCAAGATTTCGACAAAAAACTCAAGACGACAAAATCTTCATCCGGACACGAAATCGAGATGTGATTGTTGCAACATGACTGTGAAGGCATGCTCAGTGTGTTTCATTAAAGAAACTAAAGAAAAACATCAAGGAACGAGCGCACTATCGATCCAAAGTTTTCAAAATTCATCCAAAATCAAGTTTAAAAAAAAATATGTCTTCGGAGTAGAATCTGGTAAATTATTAAGCTTTATAGTGAGTCAAAGAGGCATTGAGGTGGACCCATCCAAAATACGAGCCATCACTAAAATGCCTCCTCCTCAGAACATTAGAGAAATTCTTGGGCTTCAAGGTTGCATACAAGCCATAAGGCATTTTATTTCACAACTGACGGAAAAGTGCGCACCATTCAATAGACTCCTTAAGAAGGACACCCCATTCATATGGGACAATGAATGCCAAGAAGCATTTGATCAAATCAAGGAGTACCTCACAAAACCTCCCATCCTTAGTCCTCATAATTAAGATAAACCCTTATTCCTATACATATCTGTGAAAGATAAGACCATGGAGGCAATTTTAGGACAATATAACGACCATAGAAAAGAACAAACGATATACTATATCAACAAACTAAGGTTGATTATGAGACAAGATACACGGATGTGGAGAAACACTATTGAACACTTGTGTGGGCCATGCAGAAACTAAGACATTATGTCTTATTTGATTATGTCAAGCTCATATAAAAAATTGACCCACTCATGTACCTTTTGGAGAGGTCAGTCCTCAATGGACGTTTGATGAAGTGGAGAATGCTATTGAGCAAGTTCAAGATCAAGTATGTCACTAAAAAATCAGTCAAAGGACAAGTCATTGCTGACCACGTCGCTGAAAAAGCATTACCAGACAACAATCTTGTTAACACGGTTCTCCCTGATGAGAACCTCTTCACAATTGAGGACTCGATTTGAGAGCTATACGTCGATGGTGCAAAGAATGAATACGGGTCAGGTATAGGAGTCATACTATGCTCACTCAAGAAGATTTTAATGCCAACAACCATTAGGTTGAATTTCCCATGTCCCAATAACGTTGTGGAATATGAAGCCTTGATAGCTGGGCTTGAGAATGCCATGGAAATGAAAATCCAGCAAATATGAGTGATTGATGATTCCTTACTCATCATAAATCAAGTTTAAGGGATTTAGAAGGTGAAAGAAAAAAATCTCAAACCCTATCAAGAAATGGTGGAAAAGACGCTTCCATATTTTAAGAAAATCACCTTTCAGCATGTAACTAGGGAAAATAATATGTTCGTCGATACCCTTGCCACCCTTGCTTCAATGGTTGATATTCCTCAAAAAATCACCACAATGCCATTCTTTATCAGGAACAAACATGACCTTCCTCAGCAAGGATCGAAAAATAAATAGAGCAAGAAAGGGAGAATAATGGGGAAGTGTATATCGTGGCTTCAGATGGGCTAGTCAAAGCAAAACCGTAGTTCCACGATATTTTGTCCCTACTGAAAGATGGGTTTTACCCCAAAAGAGCCACCAAAAAGGATAAAGAAGCCCTTCAAAGGTTTTCTATGAGATTCTTAGTAAGAGTTGATCTCCTATTAAAAAAGTCCTTCGATGGCATCATTCTACGATGCCTTGATTAGCCAGAAATTGACCAAGTACTAACAGAGTTGCAAAATGAAGGAGGTCATTATGGGGCAAGTTTATGGTCATACCTCCTTGACCTATGCAAAGCAGTTTATTGTCATGAAGACAGGATGTATACTATGGTTTAAGGTCATATAGCTGGACCGTGGTTATGTAGTTTAAAATCATATAACTAGGATTGTGCAGTTTAATATCGTGCAGCTAGACCTCTGCTACAGTTTAAGGTCATATAGTTCAGACCATGGTGCTGAGCCTTTTAATATCATACGGCTAGAACGTGTACTATAGTTTAAAGTCATGTAGCTTGGACCGTGGTTATACAGTTTTAAGTCATACAGCTAGAACCGTGTAGTTTAAGGTCGTGCAGCTAGACCTCAGCTACAGTTTAAAGTGATATAGTACGGACCATGGCTATGCAGTTTAGGGTCATTCAGTACGGGCCGTAGTTATGCGGTTTAAGGTCATACAGCCTAGACCGTGCAGTTTAAGGTCGTGCAACTAGACCTCCGCTACAGTTTAAGGTCATATAGTTTGGACCATGTAGTTTAAGGTCGTGCATTTAGACCATTGTGTGGGTTGTCATGTAGGTGAAGCTCAATGAGTAATAGATATGTGGATGTAAATCCGCCTCCCTTGGGATAAAATAGACCATTCGCAAACTGAGAGCTCAGATGGAAATGACTTCCTGATGAAGGATGGCCAACAAAAGTGGACTTTCACTAAGGCTTAGTGGGGAGTAAGCATACTCTTTAGGGTGAAAGATGGCTTGGTGTGAAAAGACCCACCAAAAATTGAAGAGGTAAGAATGACTCTGACTTCACTGGGACAATTAGCTGCAGTATGGGTGTGGCTCCTTTGGGGATAAGGGATGGCTCTTAACTCCATTGGGGATGATAGACCACAATTTGGGTGCAACAACCTGGGCGCAACATCACTAGGGATGACTTGTCACGGCTTGGGTGCAACCCCACTAAGGACAGTGGTAGGATGCACGAGGTGTTAGCTTGGAGTTGGTGATAATAGGTTGCTTGAAATACGACCAGCGTCAGGTGTAACGCTAGTAGTTTCTTACGAGTATTCAACTGACGTTGAGTTCTAAAAAACACAACCGACGCTGGGTTGTTAAAGACTCAACTGACATTGTGAATGATCCATCATATTATTTGAAGACAACCGGTGCTAAGTTAACCGGTGCTAAGGTCATTTCAAAACACACTCGACGCTAAGTCAAGTGTGGATCAATGCCGAGATAGTGAACATTGACTTGAGGGTCTAAGCCGGGAATCTCATGGTAAGCTAAGCAAAGACGTCTCGGTTTGCTCTAAAGAAGGTAGTGAAATCTTCTTGCTCTTTTGGAGACATATTTGCTGAAATGAAAGTGGGTCTAGGGTCCGCTTCGTCTCCAAGATTTATTTCTTCGAGTTCAACTGTTGTGGCTTGATCACCTTCTTCCCATTCTTACAAGGCTTCTTGCAACTCTTCCTTGTTGTTATTAGAGGCCTCTTGATTGACCTCAAGTGCGGAGACTCATGATCCTGACATTTTTGCCTTCGACAAAGGTTCAGAGTGGATCCTAATTTCTGCACCTTCCCCAGATTGAGGAATGGAAGGGTTTTCGGTGAATAGAGGTTGTTTCTTGGACTGCAGGAGTTTGACTTGGGGATTACAAGGAATTTGAGATTCAACGACTGTAGAACAAAAAGTGTGCCAATGTGGATCACACAATATTTGAGCCGTTTTCTGTAGTGTTTGGCTTGTGCTGGCTGGTACTTAACAGACTTCTATCATGTGGCAAGCCTCCTGAGAATAAGAGCTTTGCCCATTTGATTCTCTCAGTCTATGATCAAAGTCAAGCTAAGGTGTCCACTGGGGTTTCTTTGGCTTCAACTTCTTGTGCTTCTTTGAAGAAGGTGGCTCAGCCTTGGCTTTAGCTGCTAAAGCATCAGCAACTATTAGGAATCCTGCTGCCTGTGCCAGGGTCTTTCTCAATCACTTTCGTTGTGTCCTGCTTATATTGATTCCTTCGAATTCTCAGTGGAGAGCCTTGAAGTCTAGGCATATCAAGGTTGTACCTGTAGGGGAAATTGAATAAAGAGAACGAGAACCAAAAGATGAAGAAGCAGAAGGATTAAAGGGTGGGGGACTTTTAAGGTCGTTCTCCTCAGCAGGCCGATCTAGACAGCTTTTTACATCATCACCAGGGTTGGACGGGTGCAGGGGGTCTTTTAATTCTTTGCTTAGATCATTGGGGAGTGCTTTTAACTTCGTCATCCTCATTAGATGGCACGTGGGCATCTTCTTGACAGGATAAAGAAGGAAGAAGGATCCTGTCGGGGAAGAAGTCCAGTAAAGTTGACAGTGAAGGAAGGGGCCTGAGAAAATCTTGGTCGAATGTGGGTTGAGCGGTCATGTTTCTTCGGTGAGTAGCCCTTGGTGCCCGTCTCTTTCGGGTTTTATGAGGTGGTGTTCGATTCATCTCGCTGGGCTGACGAACAACTCTAGCTTGGCGAACTGCTTCTCGCCTTAAGGATTTGAGTCTACTTTGGCCATGATAGACTATCCATGGCTGAGGAATCGAGGGTTTCGCAGAATCTGTGTCATTGATGGCTGCTTTGGGAGAACTTCTTGCCCTGATGAAGAAGTGATTTGGGGATCACTTACGGGGAGGTCATAGAATTCCTGAAACTCCCGCATTTTCTTTGAGAATATATAAAGGAAACGTGTGCATTTTGAAAGGTAATGGCCTCTTATCTAATGGTACAGGTACCAACGATCTTTAGCCCCCTTAGCAAGGCGACAGGGTTGGCTTGCCTGCTTCAGTGTGATTATACTTTCCTGAGGCATTATAATGAAGGAGGAGTAAAGAATACCAGGCATTTCACCTTCCTCTTGGATAGTTACAGCATGGGAGGCCTCGGCTGTCCCAAAGGCCTTCTTTAAGTCTTCAAGCTTTATTTGACGCTTCAAAATCAGGGCCTCGATAATATCCTCAACGTGTAGTATTCATCTCTAGGATGATTGATCCTCTGATGATAGGCACAATAACTCGCCTGAGTGTCAAGGCCAGGTTTCTCAGGGAACTTGGTTTCTGGAAGCTGGATCATATTCTATTCTAATAATAATTGGAACAACGTAGGGACCCATTCCCTGTCGAAGGGATAGACCTTGTTCCTATGCCTGGTGAAATAATCACCCTGATCAAGGTCACCTAGTGGGGGTATCCGATTGTACGACTGTTGTTGCTTGCCAGCCTTGGGTGTTGCCTTTGCTGTGCTTACCCCTATAGAGGAGTCCAAAGTTTGGGAGGGATCTGTCTTTGAATCAGCGACCACGATGGCCGCACTGATTACCCCTTTCTGTTGGCTGCCCCGTGTGTTACTCCGAGAGTTACCATCGCCCAGGTTGTTTGCTGAACTTATCGATGGTTGTCGTGTCGTACCATGGTGGCATGATAGACTTTCTATGAGGACTGATTTAGAGATCAGCTCTGACATGGAGGTGGGATTATAGGCCTCAACATGTAGAGTGCTCTTGGGTCGCATGTTCCGCATGCAATTTTTGACTGCTTCCTTCTCAGTCATAGGATTAGAATGGCGGGAACCAAGTTTCTCCATCTTGATATGAACTGATCCACGGGCTCATTGGGGTCTTGAGTCAGGGTGAGAAGTTCGATGGTTTGAACTTCTCTCTCGACTACATAGAAGCGTTGATAGAACAATTTCTCCCTCTCCTGTATGCATTGAGTTTGGAGGAAGTCGAGCATACCATTGAAATGTTGGGCCATCAAGGGTCTCAACGAACTATCGAAGAAGAAGTTTCCCGTCAGTCGCTGTTTCTTGACATGCTGCCTGGAAGTGGGCAACATGCTGGTTTGGGAACGTGGTTCCATTGAATAAAGGCTAAGTTAGTTAGTTAAGAGAGAGAGAGAGAACTTGACACATGGAAGAAGGTATAGTGAAGTAAGAGGACGAGTGCTTGACATGTGGAAGAGGGGGAGAAATGGTTGAATATTGGGTTATTTTATAAAAAAGGAGTAACTTATTAAAAAAATGAATAATGCACTTGTTGAAGAGAGAGTTGACGTGTTGGCTTAGTAGTTATTTAGATGAGAGAGAAAGAGAGAATTGGGTTTTTAAAGTTTGAAGAGAGAGAGAGCTTTCTGTTAGTTTTACGTGAATAGGAAGGAAAGATATGTCTTGTGAGCTGTTAGTTTTTTTTAGTTCGAGTCAAGAGAGAGAGTTTGACTGAAATGGGGTAATGAGGGGAAAGCGACAAACAAGGGAATGGAAAAGGGAACAGGGAGAAGGGGAAATATTCATCTGTGGGTTTTTTGTGTGAGAAAGAACAAGGGAATGGGAGAGTGAAAGGATGATCGGGAGCTGGAGACCGGAAGGAGAGGGTTGGTTGCAAGTGATCAGAGGCGAAGAGAGAGACTCGCCGTTGGGGTTTTAAAGAGAGAGAGCGATGGGGAGAGAACAAGTTGTAGGTGATTTGATGGGGAGGTCACTAAGATAAGGGATGACAGTCAACTGAAGAAGAGGGCTCGGCCAGGAAGTGGACAGTAGAGAGGTGGAGAGCAGTGCTAATGATGCATAGCAGAGTAAAGAAAAGACTCAATAGGTGGTGGAGATGGCACGACAGGTGGTGGTTGCGCTGGATAACAGTGGCTATTGCTGCTAGGTAGTTGGAGCTGCTGCAATTGTTGATAGAGAGAGGTGGTTGCAATAGGAAGTGGTGGAGGGAGAAGGTAGCTTCGAGACTAGGTGGAGCAGCAAGGTGATAATAGTGAAGGATGATGACGAGACAGGGAAGGAGTTGTAGTAAAAAGGTGATAACATTGAAGGATGACGGAGAGATTGGGAAGGAGTTGCAGTGACAAGGTGACTGCGACTGAGGTGGAGCTGTGAGATAGGTGCACGACAATGGAATGGAGAGATGATAAAGGTTTAGAGAGGTGGCAATTAATTGGGCAAAGAAGGCAGTTGAGACAACTTGCGAGAGGCTGGGAGGGGCAGCAACGAGATGGCAAAGGTTGCTGTGAGGTGGCAGAAATGGTGGTTGTGGGTAAAAAAAATGCGACTGTAGGATGAGGAAGTTGCTACTGGTTATAGGGAATTAGGAAGAGCTAGCTGCAGTCAGTGAGAAGAAGATGGGATTATGAGAAAAGAAGATGGGTGCATGAGAAAGGGAGGATGTGAGAGAGCAGGTTGAGGAATTAAGTGAGAGAAGGATTATGAGTAGGAGAGATGGAGATGAGTAGAGTTGGTGAGCTAGGTAATGGCCGGCGCGAGCCGTGGTGGAAGGTATGGAATTAGAGAGAGAGAGAAAGCAGTGGTAGAAGTTGAGAGAGGGTGATGAGTTAGAGTTTTCACAAGCGACAATGAGTTAGAGTTTTGCACAAGTGGCAATATGGCTTGTTAACACACGCGCTAAGAAGGCTTGTTAACATAGGCAGCGCTGGGGTGTGTTTTTTCCAAACGATGCTGGGTCCGTTTTGCCCAGACGTCGCTGAGTTAAAGAGTTTTTTGGAAATGGTGGTCGTGCAGGACCACGAAACATGAGAGAAAGAAAGGGCTCGAAGGTGCACCAAAAGGGGATGATGTGAACGATCAGAAAAAGATGAGAAAGGGAGGTAGACATGAGGGACCACCAGGAAAAGATAGAGGAGGTAGACCCGAGGGTGTACATGGAGCTGGTGGACTTACAGGGGATAAAAGAATGAGAAAATAGGAGAATTGTGGTCTTTCTAGACCACAAAGAAGGAGAGGAGAAAATTGTGGTCGTGAGGGACCACAGGGACTAGAGAAGAGGAGGGTGTAGTCATGCGAGACCAGAAGGGAAGAAATAGAAGAGTATGAAAAAAATACAGACGACGATGGGGTTCCGTCGTTTGTGAAAGAGGAGAGAGAAAGAGAGAGGAGAGAGAAAGAGAAAGAAAGAGAGAGGAGAGAGAAAAGAAGAGAGAAAAGAAGAGAGAAAGAGAGATAGAGATGAGGAAACAGAGGTTATGTCTCGCCCTTCCACTCGTGCGGACTACAGGACCCATGGCCTAGGAGGGGCTCTGACCATCATCTTAATCATGAGAAGGAAGAGAGAGACAGAGAAGACAGAAAAGAGAGAAATAGAAGAGAGAGAAAGAGATAAGAGAGATGAGAGAGAAGAGATGAGGAGAGAGAAAATCACCTTATCGAGGGATACCGACTGATTTTTTCTCTCTCCTCTCTCTCTTCAAGACGTACCGACAAACTTTAGCCAAAAAATGAAATTTTATTAAATGATCGAAGGTCCCTTTACAATTAGGTTTAGCATGTTTATATAGAATTGGGCTCAAACATGGGTGGATACCAAAAAACTACCTAAATTGAAGACAATTACAATTTAATTGAATTAAAAAAAGAAAAGAAAATAGGGTGTAAAATGACTATTTTACCCTTACCTAACAATTAATGGAATTTTGAAACAGTCCCTGCTGCTGCCTTAGAACTTATGTGATCTATCATGATTGATTCGGGGTTACTTTGATGCCCGTTTGATAGAAAGATGATTGTTTTCTTGTAGAGCTTGGCACAATGATCGATTTGATACCCATTTCAAGCCATGGATCGTGTTTTTAGCCCACAATCGTGAGACTTAAAATTTGCATGAATCTTAAAAAATTCGGATCGATAGTTCACTCATTTCTTGATGTTTTTCTGTGATTTCTTCATTGCAGTGCGCTGAGCATGCCATCACGATCACGTGACAACAAACGAAACACAATTTGGAGCCCGAACGAAGATTTCATAACTTTTGGGTTTTGGCCAGAATCTAGAAATCTGACGCCGAAATTTCAGTCACTTCTGATTGTCCATCATGTACAGGGTTTAGACCAATGGTAACCTTAGACCTTACACACACGATAGAATTGGTTTCGCGTCGATCCGTTGTGCTAGCGCCATGATTTGACAGCTTGAGAGAGGCGTGTTGCTGCTAAATTTTTTGTAACTTCTTCATAGATCGACAACTTCTCTGTAGGTTTTCTCCCTGCTCAGACATCGTTACGGGGCGTACCATGTATCGAAAAGCTCGTCTCGACGAGATGAACACGTTTACAAACTTTGAGCATGATCCAACTTGGAACAAGTGAGATATGGGCCCCAAAAGTCACTACCCATGACTGTGAAAACAACCACCTTTAATGGTGTGTTGGTGCAGGGTGGCCACACGAGAATGGTGTGTGGCTCGTCCTGTTTCAATGTTTTGTTTATAACTTTGTCCCAGAGTGTTCGATTAAGCTGAAACTTGGTCTATAGGAGTTTTCGATCGTGCTGGATCCAATAGAAGTGGTCGTATAGTAATTTGACAAGCCAAGAATGTAGTTCCAGTTATATAGGTCCATTTCAGGGCGATAGAGGCCAATTTTATGAAATATTTTCTTTATTTTCACTGCCTTAAACATGTCGAAATGCAACAAAACTTGACAGGTAGCCTTTTGGATTGCTTATGAAGGTCTTAACCCATTATGGAGAAATTATGAGACTGTTAAAAATTCCACTGTTTTTTAGGCTTTATTGACCAGCTTCCTCTTTTTTCCGCATCAGGGACCAAGGTACTGACAAATATGTTCAAAAACTTATCTATATCTCTATTTATCTCTTCTATTTTCTCATCTTTATCTCTCTCTTCCTTTCTCTCGTCTCTTTCCCTCTCGTCGAGGATGATGTCTTCCGATCTCTAAGACATAAACGATGAGCCAAGCCTTAACCTAGATGTCGGGCTGAGCCTCTGTCAAAAATCTCTCGTCTCTCTTGTGTCAAAGACTATAAAGTCCATTGCCATCTGTGCTCTCTCTCACACCTCTTCTGTTCGAGATGGTGAAGTCCATTACAGTCTGTGCTATCTCTTGCGTCTCTTGTGTCTCAGACGGTGAAGTCCATTGCCTTCTGTGCTCTATCTCTTCTCTTCCTCTAACATAACTAACAAAGGTACAACGCCGTCTATGTCTTCTCTTTTCTCTTCTCCCACCACAGCCGACAAAGGCTTAACGCTGCCTATGTCTTCTCTTCTCTCTTCTTCCACCACAACCGGTGAAGGCTTAACGCTGCATGTGTCTTCTCTTTCCTCTTCTCCCACCATAGCTAACAAAGGCTTAGCGCCGCCTATGTCTTCTCTTCCCTCTTCTTCCAACACAACTGGCGAAGGCTTAGCGTTGCCTATGTCTTCTCTTTCCTCTTCTTCCACCACAACCGGTGAAGGCTCAACGCCACTTGCATCTTCTCTCTCTTCTCTCTTCTGTCTTTTGTCACAACTGGTGGAAACATAGCACTGCTTGCGTCTGCTCTCTCTTCTCCCTTCTGACATAGACGGTAGAAACGCATCACTGCCTGTGTTCTCTCTCCTCTTCTTTCTCTCATAGACGATGGAGAACATCGCTGCCTGTGTTTACTTTTTTCTTTTTCTGTCACAAATAGTAGAAGCCCATTGCTGTCTGAGTTTTCTCTCTCTACCTCTCATTGTTGTCTATGTCTTCCTTCGTCTTCCTTTTCTCTCTTACTTCTTCTCCTTGCTTGCCCCTCTCTTCTTCCTCTTCCTCTTTCTTTCCCCTCTATCTTCTCTCATACTCTTCTCTCTCTCTTTCTATTCTCTTCTCTTTCTTCTACTGTTTCGTTTGATCAAGATGTGTTGAGACTAGCATTCCATGATAATTATGTCATCTAGCAGTAACGCTGTTGTGCCGGTCAGAGTTATTGTGCCCTATTTACTATCATGATAGACTAGCTATCGTGTCAAGTTGGTCGGTATTGGTACTGTCATCTAGTAGCAGTTATGTTGAGCCGGTCTGAGTTATCAAGCCTATTTTACTACCACGTGGGGTCAATTACTTACTAGTTTAGTCACTCTCACCACCTGACCAAATTCTTCTCATCCCAATCTTAATTCTCTCATTCTTCTTTTTGAATGTGCACGCATGTGTACGTTCACCCAAAGGCAAGGTGGGGTCCCTTGACCCACTTGTCTTATAACATTTTCTATGTGTGTGTGATTGCATAAACATGAGAATACAGGTCAAGGGAGGCAATTTCGAACCAGTTCTACGATTGGGGGGACTTTCTTCGTGATCTAAGAGGGTGCCCACTCAAGCTAGCCCGAGTAAGTCCCGAACCCACCTTAAATTCCTCTCTCATCGGTGGTCCACCTGCCCTTGTTTTTTAGCAAGGTTCCCGAGAGAGTGATCTCAAGTCTCGGGTTCCCCTGAAGTCTGAGACACATGCCGCCTGATCATACAGATCCGAAGGGCGAGATCAAGGCACCTAACCAATGATTTTCCAATGGACCTGATTCGTCTAGACATTCAAGAATTTGATGTCATTCTGAGCATGGACTGGTTGTATACCCACCATGCTATGGTCAACTGTCATGAAAAGACAATGACTTTTCGGCGTCCTAACCAAGTAGAGTTGCCCTTCGAGGGAATTAAAGATATTGCCCCTCTACACTTTATCTCTGCTCTCCATGCCTATCGCCTTTGACTAAGAGATGTGAAGGGTATCTGCCTTATGTAGTGGAAAATCGGAGTGTTCAATCTTAGTTAGAAGGGATACCTGTGATGAAGGAGTACCCTGAGGTATTCCCTGAAGAGTTGTCATCCCTACCTCCAACGAGAGAAATTGAATTTGAGATAGATGTAGTCCCAGACATTGTGCCCATATCTAAAACCCTGTATAGGATGGCCCCAGCAGTGTTGATGGAGTTAAAAGAGCAATTGCAATAATTATTAGGTAAGGGGTTCATCCGACCCAGCGTGTCGCCCTGGGGTGCACCAGTCCTGTTTGTAAAGAAGAAGGATGGGTCCTTGAGGCTATGTATTGATTATAGGCAGTTGAACCAAGTAACCGTGAAGAATAAATATCCCCTGCCTAGAATTGATGACCTCTTTGATCAGCTCCAAGGAGCCCAGGTGTTTTCCATGATCGCTCTCCAATCAGGGTATCACCAACTAAGGGTGAGGAAGGAGACATCCCAAAGGTTGCCTTCATAACTCGATACGGTCATTACGAGTTCCTTGTGATGTTGTTCAGGTGAACCAATGCCCTTGCCGCATTCATGGATTTGATGAACAAAGTGTTTCGACCTTTTTTAGATGACTTTGTGGTGGTATTCATTGATAATATTTTGATGTACTCGAAAAGCTAGAAGTTACATGAGCAGCATCTAAGATCTGTTTTGCATACTTTAAAGTCAGAAAGATTGTATGCCAAATTTAGTAAGAGTAGGTTTTGGCTTCCCAGTGTAACCTTCATGTGTCACATTACTTCCAAGGATGGGATCATGATCGACCCCTCCAAGGTTGAAGGCATGCTTAAATGGGAGTGGCCAGCAAATATGACTGACGTTCATAGTTTCCTGGGGTTAGTCGGATACTACATGTGCTTGTAGAGGGATTCTCAAAGATAACACTTCCCCTAACTCAGCTGACCCAGAAGAACGTAAAACTTATGTGGTCAAAAGATTGTGAGAGAAGTTTTCAATAACTTAAGAAGAGACTGACCACCGCCATGATTCTGGCATTGCCCAAGGGAAATGAAGATTTCATGATGATGCATCCCACAAAGGGCTTGGGGGTGTGCTAATGCAGAGAGGTAAGGTTATTGCTTATGCCTCCAGGCAATTAAAGTCGTACAAATAGAACTATCTCACTCATGATTTAAAACTTGCAGTAGTAGTATTTGCATTGAAAATCTAGAGGTACTACCTTTATGGGGCCCAGTTTAAGGTGTTCGCAGACCGCAAGAGCCTCAAGTACCTGTTTTCTCAGAAAGAGTTGAACATGAGGCAAAGGAGATAGATGGACTACTGATTGACTATGATTGCACAATCAAATACCATCTAGGCAAGACTAATGTAGTAGTCGACGCCTTAAGTCGGAAACCAGTGGTCTCTGTGGCACAAATGATGGTTCGAGAAATGAAGTTATTGGAGGATGTGGTGGAGTGGAACCCATCTCAACCACTTGGTGACGAGAGTGAAGTACTGCCATGTCGAAGGGTGGAGCCTCAACTCTTCCAACAAGCCCGAACGGCTCAGAAAGAAGATCCCCAGCTGATGAAAATCCTCAAAGAGCTAAAGATGGAGGGAAAAGAGGATTTCACTATAGGCAGTGATGAATTGTTAAGGTTTAAGGGCCGGATATGTGTTCCTAATAACAAAAGTGTAAAAAGTGCCATTCTGGAAGGAGCACACCACTCTCGCTACACAATACACCCTGGGGGTACAAAGATGTACTAGGATTTGAAAAGAGCCTTCTGGTAGAACAGCATGAAGCGAGACATGACGCAATTTGTAGCTAAATGTTTAACATACCCACAAGTAAAGGAAGAATATTAGAAACTTGCTGGACTACTACAACCCCTGCCCATAACAGAGTGGAAATGGGAACACATTGCGATGGACTTTGTCTCTGGGTTACCAAGATCAAATGTAGGGCATGAGAGTATCTGGGTCATGGTGGACCGATTAACTAAGGCTACCCACTTCGTACTTGTTCGCACGACTTATACTTTGGACAAGTTGACTCAATTATACATTAGAGAAATTGTGAGACTTCATGGGATTCCTATCTGCATTGTGTCAGACAAGGACCCCAGGTTCACTTGTAGATTTTGGGCAAGTTTACAATCAGCTTTAGGGGCTGAGCTTGCTTTTAACACCTCCTTCCACCCCCAAATAGACGGGCAGTCAGAAAGGGCCATCCAAACTTTGGAAGATATGTTGAGAGCATGTGTGAATGATTTTAGAGAGAGCTGGGAAGACCATCTTTGCCTGATAGAATTTGCTTACAACAACAGCTTTCAAGCCAGCATCCAGATGACACCTTCTGAGGCCCTATACAAGAGGAAGTGCAGATTGCCTATTTGCTGGGAAGAAGTGGGCTTAAGGAGATTACTGGGGCCTGAAACAGTTTAGCAAACTTCTAAAAAGATTTCCTTAATTAGATAGCTGCACAAGATAGCCCAAAGTAAGTTAAAGAGTTACGCCGATAATCGTAGGAGAGACCTCTAGTTTGAGGTGGGAGACCAGGTCTTCCTGAAGGTCTCACCGACCAAGGGCATTGCGAGGTTTAGTAAGAAAGGGATATTGAGCCCACGGTTCATTGGGCCTTTTAAAATCTAGGAAAGAATTGGAAATGTGGCATGTCGACTTGCCCTACCACCTGATTTGGCTAATATCCATAATGTCTTCCATGTATCCCTTCTAAGGAAGTATCAACCAGACCTGTCCCATGTTTTGGAGTGCGAAACAATCCCATTCAAGGAAGACCTAACCTATGTTGAACGACCAATTCGGATATTGGATCGAAGAGCGCAGATGTTGCTCAATAAAGAAATACCCCTGGTCAGGGTGGTTAGGTGCCTCCATCTCACCCTTTGGACCCTTTGGGGATGGGGTGGCACGCGTCTTGGGTTTCGACGGAAGACCAGAGACATTTTTTAGATCACTCTCTCAGGAACCTCGTTCAAGAATGGGGGCAAGTGTTACCAACCAATGAGAGAGGAATTTCAGGTGGGTTCGGGACTTACTCGGGCAGGCTCGCGTGGGCGCCCTCTTAGATCATGAAGAAAGCCCCCAATAATAAAACTGAATCTGAATCGCCTCCCTTGGCTTGTATTCTTCTTGTTTTCTGCAATAACACACATATGACAAATGTTATAAGACAGGTGGGTCAGACCTCACCCTTTTCCTCTTTACTGAACGTACACAAGCATGTGCATTAAAAAAGAAAAATAAGAGAAGTAAGATGGGGGAGAGAAGAATTCAACTGAGAGAGAGGATTAGAATGGTGACTAAGTTGGTGAATTATTGGCCTAACATGGTAGAAAAATGGGTTCGATAACTAAGACCAGCACACAAGATTACGATTAGATGTCATTACCAATACCGACTAGCTAGGCACGATGGTTAGTCTGTCTTGGCAATAAAGTGGGCCAAGCAATCCTGGTTCAACAACATTACGACTAGGCAACATGACTATCATGAGAGGTTAACCTCAATCCATTTTACTCAAATGAAGAAATAACAGAATGAAGGTTATGAGGAAAGAATAAGAAGAGAAGAAGGAAACAGAAAGAAGGAGGGAGAAGAAAGGAAGAGAAAAGTATGAAACATGAGAGGATACAAGAGAGAGAGGGAAGGAAGATGCAGTCAGCGCTAAGCATTGCTTACTGTGTTAGAAGGACGAGGGAGAAAACACAGTTGGTGTTAGGATTTGTCGACTGTGTTATAGAAAGGAGAAGAGAGAGAAGATGTAATCGGTGCTGAGCTTCGTCGACTGTTCCAGAAGAAGAGATAGAAAATGTAGTTGACGCTAGGCTTTGTCGACTGTGTCTGAAGAAGAGGGAGAAAACCAGCCGGCGCTAGGCTTGCACCGGTTGTGATAAGAGTGAAGGAAAAGAGAGAGATGGAACAGAAGAGAGAGAAAAAAAAATCCAGTTGGTGCTAAGCTTCGCCAACTGCAACAGAAGAGAGAGAAAAAGTCTAGCTAATGCTAGGCTTCATCGATTGTGACAGAAGAGAGGAGAGAGAAATCCAGCCAGCATTAGGCTTCGCCGATTGTGACAGAAGAGAGCATAGAGAAATCTAACAGGTGTTAGGCTTCATTGATTGTGACAAAAGAGAAGAGAGAGAAATCCAGTCGGCGTTAGCCTTCGCCAACTGTGACAAAAGAGGAGAGAAAAATCTAGCAGATGTTAGGCTTCGTCGATTATGACAGAAGAGAAGGGAGAGAAATTCAACCGGTGCTAGGCTTCACCGACTATGACAAAAGAGAGGAGAGAAAAATTTAGTCGGTATTAAGCTTCACCGACTGTGATAAAAGAGAAGAGAGGGAAATCCAGTCGGTGTTAGGCTTTACCGACTGCATTAGAAGAGAAGAACATATGGAGATAGATATGAGAAGAAGAGATAGAGATAGAGATGGGAAAGAAGGGAAGATAGAGATAGAGATAGAGACAAGAAGAGGGGAGGAGAGAGGAGGAGAGAGAAAGAGATAGAGATGAGAAGAGGGGAGGAGAGAGAAAGAGGGGAGAAGATAGAAAGAGGGGAGGAGAGAGAAAGACATAGATGAGAAGAGGGGAGTAGAGAAAGAGATAGAGATGATAAGAGGGGAGGAGAGACAAAGAGATATAAATGAGAAGCGAGGAGGAGAGAGAAAGTTACCTGCACGAAAGGTACCAGTCCTTGTCTTCTGTCTCCTCTCTCTCTCTCTCCAAGAAGTACCCACAAGCTCAAGCAAAAATCAGAATTTTATGGATTGATTCAAGAAGAATGAATCCCTTCTTTGTACAATGAGGAATTGCCTGTTTATATAGAGTTGGGCTGAAACGTGGGTGTACGCCTAAAAAATACCTATAATTGAAGACAATTACAATTTAATTGAATTTAAAGAAATTTTAAAAATGGGTGTAAAAGGACTATTTTGCCCCTGCCTAACAATGTGTGGAATTGCAGAACAGTCCCTGCTACTGCCTGAGAACTTGCATGATCTTCCATGGCTAAACCGAGGCTGTTCTGATGCCCGTTTGATCGAAAGATTACTATTTTCTTGTAGGGCTCGACATGGCGATCATTTTGATTCCAACTTCGAGCCATGAATGATGCTTTTGGACCATGATCATGATACTTGAATTTTGGATGAATCTTGAAAACTTAAGATCGATTGTGTGCTCGTTCCTTGATGTTTCTTCGTGACTTCTTCATTGAATAACACTATGCATGCCGTCACGATCACGTTGCAATGAACGTAACTTGATTTTATTTCTAGATCAAGATTTTGCCGTCTTGAGTGTTTTGTCAGAATCTTGAAATTCGACGGCCAGAATTTTTAGCAGCTTTGACGCCTTCATGTGTGAAATCTAGCCGTTCATCATATGCGAGGTTCGGACAGAGAAAGCCTCGGACCTCACGTACATAATACAATTGGTTTCATGTCGATCGGGTATGTGAGCGTCGTGATCTGGATGCTCGAATGAGGCATGCTGCTGTTGAATTTCTGCAACGTCCTTCATGGATCAGCGACTTTCATTTAGTTTTCTCTCTGCTCGGGTGTCTTCATGGGATGTACCATATATCGAATTGCTCGTCTTGATGAGACTAACATGCTCACCAAATTTGGTAATGATCCGACTTAAAACAGGTGAGTTATAAGCCTCGAAAGTGACTGCTTGTGACTATACAAATAGCCACGGTGTTTTAGTGCAGGGTGGCCACACGGGAATAGTGTGCGGTCTACCCCTTTTCGGTATTTTACCCATACCTTTGTCTTGGAATGCCTGATTAAGCCGAAACTTGACCGATAAGGGTTTTTGACAGTGTCAGATCTAATGGTGGTAGTCCCAAAGCTATTTGAAACATCAAAAGTATGGATCTAGTTATAGGGTCCATTTTAAGGTGCTAGAGACCAATTTCGCTGAAATTATTTCTTTGTATTCACTGCCTTAGATATGTCTGATCGTGATGAAACTTGATAAGTGGTATTTTAAAGTGAAGATCTTGACTAATTATGGGGCCATTCTCAGAATGTCAGGAATTTCTACTATTTCATAGGCTTTATTGACCAGCTTCCTATCAGAGACCAAGGTGCTGAAAAATACGTTCAAACAACAAGTTCTAGAGCAGCAGCAGGGACCGTCCTTGAATTCCACACATTGTTAGGAGGGGGCAAAATAATCCTTTTCATCCATTTTTAGAATTTCTTTAAATTCAATTAAATTATAATTATCTTCAATTCTAGGAAGTTTTTGGGCGTACACCCACGTTGTAGCCCAATTCTATAGAAACAGGTAATGCCTCATTGTACAAAGAAGGTATTCATTTTTCTTGGATCAATCAATACAATTTTGAGTTTTTCTTGACCTTGTGGGTAAGTCTTGAAGAGAGAGAGAGAGGAGAGAAGAAAAGGACAGATACCCTTTGAGTAGGTAAATTTCTCTCCTCTCTTTTTCTCTCCTCCTCGCTTCTTATCACTATCTCTTTCTCTCTCATCCCCTCTACTCATCTCTATCTCTTTCTCTCTCCTCCCCTCTTCTTATCTCTATCTCTTTCTCTCTCCTTCCCTCTTCTTATCTCTATCTCTTTCACTCTCCTCCCCTCTTCTCATCTCTCTCTTTCTGTCTCTTTCATTCATTCTCATCTATATCTTTATCTCTTCTTCTCATCTCTATCTCCATTCGTTCTTCTCTTTTGATGCAGTCGGTGAAGCCTAGCACCGACTAGATTTCTCTCTCTTTTCTTCTGTCACAATCGACGAAGCCTAGCACCAGCTAGATTTCTCTCTCCTCTCTGAAGCCTAATATCTGCTGGATTTTTCTCTCCTCTCTTCTGTCCCAATCAGTGAAGCCTAGCGATGATTGAATTTCTCTCTCTTCTCTTCTGTCATAGTCGATGAAGCCTAGTGCCTGCTAGATTTCTCTCTTCTCTCTTTTTTCAAAGTTGATAAAGCCTAGCATCGGTTGGATTTCTCTCTCCTCTTTTTTGTCATAGTCAGCGAAGCCTTGCACCGATTGGATTTCTCTCTTTTCTCTTTTGTCACAGTCGGTGAAGCCTAACGCCGGTTGGATTCTCTCTCCTCTCTTCTGTCACAGTCAACGTACCCTAGTGTCGATTGGATTTCTCTCTCCTCTCTTCTGTCGGGGGCGACGAAGCCTAGTGTTCACTAGATTTTTCTTTCTCTCTCTTCTATTGCAGTTGGTGAAGCTTAACGCCGTTACGATCTCTCTTTTGCTTCTCTCCCATCACAACCGGTGTAAGCCGAGCACCGGTTGGTTCTCTCCTTCTCTTCTCTTCTAACACAGTGGGCAAAGCCTAGCGCCGACTAGATTTCTCTCTCTTCTTCTGACACAGTCGGTAAAGCCTAGTGCCGACTGCATTTCCTCTTTCTTCTTCTGAAAGAGACAGCAAAGCCCATCATCGACTGCATCTTCTCTCTCTTCTCCTTTATATAACGTAGTCGGTGAAGGATAATGGCGACTGCATTTTCTCCCTCTTCCTTCTAACACAATAGGCAATGCCTAGCGCCGACTGCATCTTTGTTCCCTCTCTCTCTTTTATCCTCTCTTCTTTCATACTCCTCTCTTTCTTTCTTCTCCTTCCTTCTTTCTGTTCCCTTCTTCTCTTCTTATTCTTTCCTCATAACCTTCATTCTGTTATTTCTTCATTCGACTAAGAGGGATTAAGGTTAGCCTCTCATGGTAATCCTATCATCTAGCTGTAACATAATTTTTTATGGCACACACTAAGTTTTCAGACTTTCTTTCTGAGTTTAGTTTCTAATAAAAAACTTTTGAGAGAGAAATATCTACGGTAAGAGAGGAATAAAAATTTTGGATTGAAGAGAGGTCATTATGAATTTTTTGTAATTTGGTATGTTCATCATTAAGACATGAATAACTATATTTATCAAGCCTACTTAACAAAGTGATATGAGGCTTGTGGAAACATATGTGTTGCTCTTATGTATCTACTTTAAAAAAAAGTTAGTTTGAATGGGAAACTCCATGAGGGTACAGAGAAAAGACAAATTTACTATGTAATGTTCATCGTGGAATTTTGTAGTATTCACACCATGATAATAAGATTTTGTTTGGAGTTTAGTTTTCAACACAAAAGATTTCATGAAGAAATTCGTCGAGAATTGAGATAAACAAATTCTTTATTGAGAGGCGCTCAGCCTGATTTTCTGTTGAGAAGATTACATTATAATGTAAAATTCACTAAAACGAAGACTTACTAAATGGTATAATCTAGGGATGGAACTGTGCATTATTTTTTAGTTTTTAGTCTATTTCAATACTTAAAAGGATTTGGAGATAAACTTATTATAAGTTGAGAGATATCATATTTTTATTATGGGATGCTCATATTCTACTCTGTAGTAAATTAAAAAGATGTGGCATGTTAAGGCACATATTTAGATTCCTAATTATGGAGACATTTTTAGGGCTCATTTGAAAAGGTTTTAGAGTGTGCCATGGGAATGGCTTATTATAGTAAAACTTTAAAGAGCGGTAATATAAAGATTACGAGATATAACACTCTATATGAAGAATGTTTAATCTAGGAATAACAGAAAGAAGAAGAAACACAATACTATAAAAGCATCTTGGTTTTCTTCGAAATGAATGAACACATAGAGAGACTTGGTGGTACCAAGAAAATGTTATAGATCAGTGGAGAATTGAATTTGTGATATTTGAAATAATAGGATGAAAAATAGTGTTTCTTTACGGTGTGAGAAATGGAGAATCCAATTCCCGAAGAAATGGACACCTTGTGCAACAACACGGCGGTGATATACGTGTCAAAAGAATACGATTCCTTAAGGGATCAAACCATATAAAATTATGTTTCTATCACTTGAGGAATGAGGTGAGATTGAGAACGATCGATATTCGCATAAACTAAATATTCCAGTGGGAGCACTTGCTAGCATTTGACATGCCAGATGAAACAACATATTATAATGTTGTTCACCCATGGAACCTAGTTGTATGGCTACAAAAGGGAGTGAGTTATTTGAAGAACTCTTTCGAGCCTACTACCCCATACGATAAGGGTACGTGATATTCTTTTGCGACAACATGTTTGTGATTCGCGATGCGATATGAAAGATTTGCTACAACCACTTTTGGGACGAGATCCAAGCAGCAAAGAGAAAAAAGGCATTGCCTCTATAAGTCTTTTTGTGAAAGGATAGATGGTGAGGGCTATGTTTAATGTATTGAGAGAGAATAAGTGAAAAATACTTGAGAGAGATTGTAATTGGGAGAGAGAGATGGGGATGAGAGAAAGTGAAGAAGAGAAAATCAAAGGCCAAGTGGGAGATGCTGGGTTTATGTGGACTTTAAAGGCCTTATGAGTGCTGGTAAAATGAAATAATATAGTGGAACATGAACTCAGTGGGACTGTGGTCCCTCGTGGATCATACAAAGCAAACGATGTTTGTTGATATCGATATGTGTTTGACGATTTTGGCCAGTCGGTTAGCCCTTGATGAGATCGGAGCATATGTCTGGATGAGTGAGCCGAGGGACTATGTGACCCACGTGTATGATGGTGACCTACAGAGACAGGGGCGAAAGCCTCATCCATGTGCCGTCATACGATATGCATATCGATAGATCGTTCGACAAAGCCAGAAATCGACCTTTTAGGGTAAAGCGTATGCATGTGCGAGAGATACCCTTATGGCCATAGAGCTGTAGTCGCATCAGGTCTTGGTGACCTTGAGTCCTCTTTAGGGGAGGACCTGTAATCCACAGACTGTGATTGCGACCTCTTAACTCATCGGCCAGACTTTGGTGGCCTACTAATGAGCCACTGCTTGGACTGTGGGTCATGAAAAACACTGGGTCGGTCTGATAAAATAAGTGTAGTCCGTAGTCCGCAGTTGAAGGTGGAGTGCCCCATGATTGTTAATTCAATTCTTAAACCATATGGATCATTTTCCCATCAAATTAATTTAATTGTGTTTGTTTTATGACAATAATTATTTTAGAAATATTATTTGAATTTTTATGAACCACTAAATATTTTATTTACAATTTTTTGATTTATAAAATTAAAGATATTGATTTTGCAATGGTTTAAATATACAAATGATATTCAAAATTTTTTTATTAATATAAAAATACCATGGGGGGTCATTGTGCATATGGGCCAACCATATTTCTAGAAGGTGGGGCCCATGCGTGCCTCCCTTGGGTGGCACACCCCACCAATATTCTCTTGCCTATTTTTTTGGTGATATGACATGTGTCCATATGGTTGGAAGATATTAACTAAATATTGACTATATATATCTTTGAAAGATTTTGTAAAAAGATTGAGTAGACTTGTGTTATTTTATAGTATGTACAATATTTTTCTTAAATTTTTTTATCTTACTTCTATTGAAGGAACAATAGTTTATGAAAGGGGGATAAGGATTCATGCACCTTCAATAATGTCGATGGCCCATCTATGGGATGGATGGCTCAGATCCCTCACCCTACAAGTTACCCTTGATCAACGGTCCATGTTCAAAATCATAAGAAGCGGCGAAGCCAACGAAAATCCTGAGTAACCTAATCTTGTTCAAGCACATTAAGAAAAAAAAGAAGATTGTCTCTACCAAAAAATCTCTACACCTTATCTTTCTCTCTTTCTATTAAAAAAGTTCCTCTCTATCATGTTTGATCTCTCTCTCTCTCCCACATTGTGAAAAGGGGCTAAGGGTTTAGGCTATGGAGTTCTTCTCTCTCTCATCTCTCAACGATGAATTTGTGGTTAAGTGTTTTAAGGTTAGCAAAAAGGGAATCCATCTCTCTTAAATTAGATTGCTAAGAGAATTCACCTAAGGTTTGAGTTTGAGATCAAAGGGGTTCATGTTCCATTGGTGTGACTTGGCCTAAACTTGCATTCCCAATTGAGATTGAAGCAAGATCGTCGATCTGGAGCCATTAGATGGTAGTGACTCGTTGTGGGGTGTAATAAGCTTGGTTGAAATAATCTTCGGCACTCTTCTTTTTTATTTATTGCAATCTTATCTTTTATTCTCAAGCATAGTACATAGTTATTTCAATGACATCAAGTTTTAAAATCTTGGTTTTATTGCTATGTTGATTTTATTTTGAAGTATATGTTGTTGTAATAAGACCACCTGTAAGTGATCTTTTGCCTAAAAAAAAGGGTGAAGTTAAAAAAAAAAAAAAAAAATATTAATATTCCCCTGTAAAAGATCACATAAGTCTTTCTTTCAGTGTGACCTTATTTGGTTTTCTCGTAGCCTTGGTCTTATAGAAACTTCATTCCTTCTATTAAGACTCATACATCATTAAAGCAAGGTTGACCCACTCACACTTAGGTTAAGCTATTTACATGTGGGTTAACGGCTGAGTTATGTGATTCATTGGAACCATTGTTGGAAAAACTGGGTGATCTAACTGGTAATCGCCTGGTTACTGGCCGGTTCCGATTTTGGGCAATTTTGGAGAACGGCTGATACATAAAAATAAAATAATAATAAAAAAAATGTATGTTCTTTACATTATGGTAAAAATTAAACATTGTTTTGGTCATTAACACTCACTTTTATATTTTTCCATATTTTTCAGATAATTTTAAAAATACCTTGAGGCGCAAATCGATTCTTTAAACAACCATTTCCATTAATTTTCAACTTCATTTGAATGTGTGTTGTTTTAATCATTCTTTATCTGTTTTTCATATTTTAGTAGTCTTTTTTTGTATCTCTTAAATTATTTTCAACACTTTTTTTACCTCTCAGGACTTGCCCCGTTAGAAAGGTTAAATTAGCCTGTTAAACCGGTTTTGGGATATGGTCTGGTTAACCGTTTCAGTTCGATTTTGTGAATACTAACTAGAACAAAACATTCGGTTAGAATGGTTAAATCAGCCGGTTTACCGGTTAGGCCGGTTAAATCGATTTTGAGCCAATTTCTGGTTAATTGTTTCGGTTCGATTTTACGAATACTAACTAGAATAGAACATTCACATTCACTGTAACATAATAGTTTCACTCTTTCTTTTATTTTAAGCCCGCTTTTCAATTTAAGCAAGGTATATTTAGTATTATTTGTTTACATAAAGGATTTAAACTTAGGATATTCGGCTTGGAACAACCCAATCTAGAGGGGGAAGTAGTTGTGATGGACTTGCTTCCCATTTGGTACCAGAAATATGTCATGTTCCATGGGAACCAATGAGATTTGTGAGAAAATGAGTCATTTCTATTTGCGTGGTTCCCACAAATTTTTTTAATTGATTATCTCGACAGTTAAATTGTTGATTCGAACCGATTTCCTTGGCAGCAAGTTTACATGATTAATTCGGTTTTAAGTAATGTCCACAAATGAATAAACAATAATAAGGGTAATTATAAAAAATATTATTATTTTAATTTTTAAAAATTTAGATAATACTTAAATTTTTTAAAAGTACATCTCTACTTATTTTGTCACGATTTTCCTTTCTTTTTTTTTCTTTTTTTTTTTCCCGAAATAACCTTAACAGATCATGCTTGATCACGTACCTCTTACCCGAGCCAAGGCTCCGGCCATGATGTCAAAGGGCTTATTCCATCACGGTCCTAATAGAACCTTGATGGTTTTTCAAGATACAAGGAACCTCAAGGCTCTAACAAAGCAAGCTGTGATTCTTAATCACTTGTCATGGTCTACTCGGACCATGATGGTGTGTTGTATTTCGAAGGACCATCATGGTTCTATTAAGACCATGACGGTCTATGAATAAGTGCTATGATCAATGATACTTTTAGGGCCCTTGCCATCAAGAAAGACTGGGTAGAGAGTTTCTTGATAAAGCATTAGGGACCGAATAGGTTTGTGAATAGTTTTCTGGCAAAAAAAAAAAAAATCGTGACGTATTTGGTAAGGATGTAGATTTTAAAAAGTTTAAGTATTATTTGATTATTAATTTTTAAAATAGAGATATTTTCTATAAATACCTTAAAAATAAAAACTTTGGCATAAAAAGTGTAACATTTCAACTTTGATGTTTAAATTCCGACCATTTCAACTTTGATCTTTATAATCTCACACGTTTATAATGTGCATGTATGAATACATACCAGCCCACATACGTAGGAAAATTTATGTCCATGTGCCCATATAAATGCTGGAGTCATAGCCCGTTAGAATAGAGAGAGGGAAAGATCTATTTTCACGTGGAAGAGGGAAGAGTGGGATTGCTTACTTTCAGGTTTCAATTACTCATTACTCCCGTGTTTCAAAATCCGGATTGGTGGGGGTAGATTTTCCGCCTCATGTTTCTTTGTTAGATTGGTGAAGTGTTGATATAGATTAATATGAATCAATGATCTATGAAAATATAAAAATTAAAAGAAATTTTTTTAAATAGAGTATTATATGGGGGATTTAGGGAGACAAAGTAAAATATTATGTAAACATAGAAAAATGGGATTGTTTACAAAAAGACCATTTATCTTTTGGGTGTGGTTTCCATAAGGTCACAATTTTAAACGATTCAATTAAGGCGTACCTCCATATTTTATTAATTTTGGTGTACATATTTCTTGGGATTATCTGAAAATATATTTTCATCTCTAAATATAAAGTTTTAAATTAAAAAAATTAAAACGAAAACATATGAAAATCTTGAAAATTGACGGTCTAGATAATGTGTTGCAAGATCACTATTTCTAGGAATCAAAATCTATTTTTTTTTTTCATATTCGTACATCTTGATGTCGAGATGATCCAATAAAAGGATTTTTAACATTAAACAAAAATTTTCGATGGATTTTTTAGGTGCATATTTAATTCTACATTTTAAGGTTGCAAACTTCTATAGAATTTGTCTTTTATCTTTTGTACACGGAGGTCACAATCACGGTTGTCCTTTAAATTTCAAAATGGATGGTTGTAAGAGTGTCATTGAATAGATATAAAGTTCCAAAAAATTTCTCAAACTTTGCGACTCACCCCGAACCATCCAATTTGACATCTAATGAACGTGAATGGTTATGACCTCCTTGTAAAAAAAATAATCCCTAAAAAAAAACATTAAAAATAAGGTAAAAAAACAATAGGGTGTGTTTTAGGAGGGGTACGGGCCAGTACTTATATCTTTCCAATATTGTTCCGATCCTGACCAATTTGTTGTTCAGATTGACAATCTGGATTGAAAATCTCTAGATTTTCACTATGAAATACTCATAAAAGTAGCGCCCTTGCATTCTCCCACAGTACCATTCTTTAAACTTGCTCCGTCAAGCAAAAGGGCACCTTAGGTGTTTTTGCAATTAAATTTTGGGGTTCATTAATTACGCAGATGAGTATTTAAAAATAAAAAGAAAAGAAACAATTTAATCTAGTTTACACTTAGATAACAAAAAATGGGAACCTCCTATTCAAATTCATAATATTTAATGCCAAAAGATTTTATGCTCCTGAGGGAGCATACCATCCGTTTACTCCCTCAAGTACAACTTTTAGGACCCCAAATTCTGGGGTTGTAACCTTATCTACAATATGATAAATTTGATATTAAAAGTTTCCAAATCGCATTCTCCATGAACTTGAATAAAATAATGCCTTAAGATTAAATAAAAATCATCTAATTTTTGAAGAGTGAGGTCCGAGCATCGGAAAAATCATAATTAAAAAAAAAATAAAAAATTTCCTTTTTAAGGTAGTCATCTAGTGATTTTTAGATGAATCCCAAAATTTGGAGTAAAAAAAAATCCTAAACAAGTCTTCTGCCCAAGGAAGTAAGTGTAGAGTATACTCCTGCAACATAGTATATGTATTCATACTTAAATCTATTGTTTCTTTTTTAGAAGTAATTGAATTAGAGTTCCCGTCCTAGAGTCGTGAGTCATGACAGTACTCCTGAGAAAGAGAGCTTTCCTCAGGGGGAGAATAAAGGACAAGTTTCCAACATATAGTATTCTTACCCTCTCCATAATAACTTCTCTCTAAACTCTCTCTCTATAAATTCTCTCTACTTCCTCTCATGCATTCATCGTTTGTTGAGAGAACTAATAAAAAACAGAAAAAAATTATATAGAGTCAACCTCAAAAATTTCACTAGAAGAAGTTCTTTTGTTGCTCAAATATCCTCAAATTGATTATCTAGACATCAAGATAATAGAATATGTATATATCGGGTTTATAGTGATATACATCATTTTATATATATATATATATATATAAGGTTAGGTATCTAGAACATAAAAACCAGATAGAGATCAAGTTACTTGATCATTAGGTTGTCGTACCATAAACTTTATTTTGTCTACCAAATAATGTAATAGTCAACAACATTCAGATTCAAACCAGGTGAATGTCGGGAAGAAACCCATGGGAGCTAAACGTCTTAAGAAGGGGGGTCTATTGAGGTCTCTTAATGTATTCCATACATTCCTCCAAAAGAATCACGTAAAATCTCTCTCTCTCTTTTCAATTTTTTTTTCGTGTCCTTTCCCTGTCTTCTCTCTAATCCCTCTCCATTTCTTTAATTCCTTGTTTCTTTCTCTTTCTTCTCTCCCTTTGCATTTTTTTTTTTCTGTTAATGTGTTGTTATTGAAATTTTTTTTCCTTTCCTTTCTCTCTCCAAAAAGGTTGTTCTAATTGGGTTTCTTGCTGCAGGAGGTTGCAGATCTCATGCTTATCAGCATAAACATTCACAAGAGCACATGCCACCTGCTCTCGTGCAACCTGTGTTTTCTTGTGAGGGTCGATGACACAGTTCACACTGTTATTCTGATTATGCTTGGATCTCATGATCGTCACGGTAGACTCCCTGTCCTCAGCAAAAATTCCGACGACTTCTTCCTCTACCGCGCCAATTCTGACTTCATAGGTTTGAGGCCTCGCTCTTCATGTTCCCCTATCAGTTAATTCCAGTTGCATGTTTGTTATTTTATTTTCTCTTTCTCTATTTGCTGAAAGCTTATCTACTTCTTCCCCTATATTTTTTTCCCAGTTTCTCTCTCTGCTAATTGTAGATAACCCCTAAGAATTAAGCAATGTAGGTTGAGACTCCACAACTATTTTATTACATTTTTTCATTTTTTTCCTCTAAATTGGGATCGGTTTTACTCACTCTCCGCATCTAATTATTTGTCCACTTCTTATTATTGATATTTCTCTACCCCATTTTAATTTCTCTCTCTGTATCAGATTCTTATGCCTCCTTATCATTCCCCATCAAATGACTGACTGGTTTCTTAATGCTATTTCCCTTTCACTTTCATTGCTTTTGTTCCATATATACTGATTAAACCCACACACACTCTACATGCAAAGGTTTTAATGGGCGAATTGAAATGCAGCTCTGAGTCCAGTGGTGCCCATCGGTAGGACTGGAGGGAGGAACTTTCTGCTCCACAAAAAGAAGTAGGAGGAATACGACTTTGGTGAACAATATAAACAACAAGGAAGAAGAGGAGGAATCATCAAAGGGTATGCCACTAACTGGAAGCAATGGATCAATAAATCTCTCTCCTTCAACCTCCTCTCTCACTGAGCACTGTAATTTTTAATTGTTTCACTAGAAATACATTGATATTAAGAACCTATCTCATGTAGGAGGGCTTTTCATTTTATAGTTAGATTGATGCTTTAAGTGCAAGTTGTTACAATAAAATAGATGTAACTTAACATTTTTATAGTGAAGAAAAGGAAGTGTACAATAATCTTGGACCTTATGATTTAATAGAGAAAAAAAAAAAGAAATCTATAATCCTCATAGTGACGTATTGTATGTAATCAAAATAACAATTGAGGAACAAGTAACGATCCAATCAAAATAGCAACTGAGGAACAATTACCGCCCTCCATTTTTGCTTTCTCATTGCGCATGCTTTTCCTATTCCAAAGTTGTTTTTTGACAAGTTTTTTCTAAAGTACACAGCCTCAAATTTCATATTGATTAATTTATTTGCATGCTTTCTCTATTCCAAAGTCTTTTTTGACAAGTTTTATTTTTTAAGTAAACAATCTCAATTTTCAAATTAATTAAAATTATTTCGAAAGCCTGATGGCAGATTAAGCTAAATTATTTCCAAAGCCTAGTCTCATGGTTATAATTACAAAAGGAATTCCCTCCACAATAGCTACAAAACCTAAGAATTTCCCCCTCAATAGCAACGCTACCATCTTCTTTCTTCTTTTTTCTTTTTCTTTTTCAAAATGTGTTGCCAAATAAATATATATAAGCTGTAATAATTAGTACCCCTTGGAATAATAGTTGATTAATAAATGACTATTTCAAAATATTTGTTTTTAATTTGCTCTGCCCCAGTATTTCTCATTACAAGTATACATTTATTTATTTATTTCCATTTGTACATAATGATGTCATTCACCTTAAGATTGAAATAGACTAAAAAATATAAAATAATGCGCATTTCCATCCCTAGATTATACCATTTAGTAAGTCTTCGTTTTAGTGAATTTTACATCATAATGCAATTTTCTCAACAGAAAATCAGGTTAAGAGCCTTTCAATAAAGAATTTGTTTATCTCAATTCTCGAAGAATTTCTTCATGAAATCTTTTGTGTTGAAAACTAGACTCCAAACCAAATCTTACTATCATAGTGTGAATCCCAAATAATGTATTTCTTTAGAGAAATAAATAAGTGATATTTACGCCATAAAATAAATCATATTGCAGAATTCCACGATGAACATTACATAGTAAATTTGTCTTTTCTCTGTACCCTCATGGAGTTTCCCGTTCAAACTAACTTTGTTTGAAAGTAGATACATAAGAGCAACACATATTTTTCACAAGCCTCATATCACTATGTTAAGTAGGCTTGATAAATATTGTTATTCATGTCTCAATGAAGAACATACCAAATTACAGAAAATTCAGGATGACCTCTCTTCAATCCAAAATTTTTATTCCTCTCTTACCATAGATATTTTTGTCTCAAACATTTTTTATTAGAAACTAGACTCAGAATGAAAGTCTAAAAACTTAGTGTGAGCCATAAAAAATTCTGTTAAGAATAGATTTAAAATCACGACTTCCTAGTCATAGAAATAATTTTCTTTCCAGAAAACATCATTTGTGCACTCTTCAATAAATTGATCATATCTTTCAAACCAAAAGAAATTTATTGATGAAACGTTTTTTGTTTAAAAGTAGACTCAATTCTATGAGTCACAACAAAAGTTCAGCAATAAATAAAATCATATGATTGGTAGAAAAAATCACAGACTTCAATGGATAGATCTTGGACTTTGTAGGGTCAGAACTGACACACTTCATTATTGAGTCCATAACTCTCAATTCCCTTAGAATCTCGCACTGAAATTTTGCTGGTAGATCCTACTCTTAAAGACACAATATCACTGAGTATGTAATAGAAAAATACCTCATTATAGGTGGTCTTATTACAACAACATATACGTCAAAATAAAATCAACATAACAATAAAGCCAAGATCTAAAACCTTGATGTCATTGAAAAAACTATGTACTATGCTTAAGAATAAAAGGTAAGATTGCAATAAATAAAAGACAAGAGTGTCAGAGATTATCTTAACTTGGCTTATTACACCCCACACCAAGTCACCACCATCTGATGGCATGAGATCGACGATCTTGCTTCAATCTCAAACCGGGAAAACAAGTTTAAGCCAAGCCACAAAAATGGAAAGTGAACCCCTTTGATCACAAACTCAAACCCTAGATGAATTCCCTTAGAATCCTAATTTGGGAGAGATGGGCTCTCTTTTTGCTAGCCCTAAAACCCCTAGCCATGAATCCATAGTTGAGAGATGGGAGAGAGAAGAACTCCATAGCCTAAACCTTTAGCCCCTTTTCACAATGTGGGAGAGAGAGAGATCAAACCTGAGAGAGAGAAACTTTCTTAAGAGAAAGATAGAAAGATAAGGTGTAGAGATTTTTTAGTAGAGACAACCTTTTTTTATTTTTTTTATAGGCTTGAACAAGATTAGGGTTTCTCATGGTTTTCTTTGGCTTGCCTCTTCTTGTGAGATTGAACATGGACCGTCGATCAAGAGTGACTTGTTGGGTGAGAGATCTGAGCCATCCATTCCATTGATGGGGCTTCAACATTATGAAAGGTGCATGAACCCTTATCCCAATTTCCTAAACTCTTTTTCTATCAATAGAAATTAGATAATATAAATTTAATCAAAATATTGTGCATAATATAAAATAACATAAGTCTACTCAATGTTTTTCAGAAATATTTCAAAGATATATCAAGTCAATAATTAGTCAATATCTTCCAACCATATGGCCACATGCCATATCACCACAAAAATAGGTAAGACATTAAGAGTGGCGAGTGCCACCCAAGGGAGGCACTCATGGGCCTTACTTTCTAGAAATATGGGTGGGCCCATGTGCACAATAGTCCTCCATGGTATTTTTATATTAATAAGAGAAATTTAGAATATTATTTGAATATTAAAATCATTGTAAAATCAATTTTTTTTTATTTTATAAATCCAAAAATTATAAATAAAATATCCAGTGGTTAATAAAAATTCAAGTATTATTTCTAAAATAATTATTGTCATAAAACAAACACAATTAAAATAATTTGATGGAAAAAAGATCCATATAGTGTAGGAATTGAACCAACAATCATGGGTCACTCCACCGTCAACTGCGAACTACGAACTACACTTGCTTTATCAGACCGACCCAGTGTTTCCCATGACCCACAGTCCAAGCAGGGGTTCATTAGTGGGTCACCAAAGTCTGGTCGGTGAGCTAAGGGGTCGCAATCAGAGTCTGTAGGTTACGAGTCTTCCCCTAAAAAGGAGTCAAGGTCACCAAGTCCTGATGTGCCCACAGCTCTATGGCGCATAGGCGTATCTCTTGCACATGCATACGCTTCACTCTAAAAGGTCAATTTTTGACAGTCCCGAACAATATATTGATATGCATGCCGTGTGATGGCACATGAATGGGGCTTTGGCCCCCGTCTCTGTAGGCCAATATCACACACAAGGGTCACATAGCCCCTCGGCTCACTCATTCAGGTATATGTTCTGACTTTATCAAGGGCTAACCCATTAAAACCCTTCTCGATTTATTCTTGATGCCCAGGTAACACGGGGTTTTCCAACCAACTGGCCTAGATCGTCTAGCACATATCGGTATCAGTAAATATCATTTGCTTAGTATGGTCCATGAGGGACCACACTCCCATGGAGTTCATGTTCCACTATATCATTTCATTTTACAAGCACTCATAAGGCTTTTAAAGGCCACATAAACCCAACACACACATCTAATCCTTGTCTGAAAATCACTTTTAGATACAGAAATATTTGGCTCTAAAATTAATTTCCAACATCGACAATAAAATTTGAATCTAAAAAATCCTATAAATCTGGTGAATATTGGAATACTTCTTTTTAGGGTGAATTGGACAGTCTAGGTAATTGATTGAAATATACACTGCTTTTTAGAGTTTAAAATTAAATTTTTTTTTACAACCATAATGTTCAATTCAAGATGATCGAGATAAAGGTTTCCCAATACTTGAATTACATTTTTTGACTGTTGTTAGGTGAGGCTTTATTTAATTTGATAGGGCTACAAGCCTATCAAACCATTTTCCTTCTAGAAGGCCGGCATCGATTGCATCCCTCGTCCCAATGTGTGACCATTTTCCCTTCTCTCTCTATGGTGTAAATAAACTTTTTTTTTTTTAGGTGAACAACATTAATAAACTTTGGAGTTGGAATAACGATAGTTCAACAAATGGCTATTACAAAATATTTATTTTTTAAGTTGCTGCCCAATTAGGTTTGCAACAGGCTTTAGAAATAATTTAAAGTGCAATTATTAGAAATATATCATAATTTTCACTTAATTAGAAAAAAAGAGAAGAAGCAAAGATACAAAAAAACCCCAAGACCATACTTTCTATGCAACTTACCCCAACCTAACTTTTTCTCTCATTTTTTTACCCAAAACAAACTTTCTATGCAAATAACCCCCAAAGGAAAAAGTTCATTTTTAAGATGGAAATGCCCTTCCTGTACACAAAAATCATTTTGCACAGATTTGACGTTGACTTTTGGACATAGTAGCGGATTTTCGAATCAGTCCCCCCCTCCAACAACCTTCTTTTCATTTTTTTATCCTTCTCTTAAAAGCTTATCCAATATTTTTTTAGGTTTCTCCAACCCGTTGGGGTGATTTTAATATTTTATTTTTCAGATCGCCGATTCAGACCAATCCACACAAATATGTGGAGTAGATGATTGACTCCATTGAAACACCAATTGGGAATGTTGCATATATTTGCAATTCAATTGAATAGGAAATCTAAAGAAACTGCAAAATCCCCCACCAATATATAGCCTTGGAAGAAATTTCTCCAAAATTTATTTTTAGTTTTTTTTTTTTACTAACTATATGAGCATAAATTAGGTACGTGGCATCACCTCAATGGGGCGCACCTAAATAAAATATTAAAAAAAAAAATTTTGATAAAATAAAATGACCAAAATACCACTAAAACTTTTAGGGGCATTTTAGTCATTTTATTTTATTGGGAGTATAGTTTTTATATTTTCTATAGGTGCGAGTTCAAGAGAGGATGGGGCGCCCAAGTTATGGTGTCAACCTTTTTTGTATAAAAAATATTAAAAATAAAATAGTATGGAGGGTAACATTATGATTGCGGCCATCTACGCTGTCCATTAATAATGGACGGTTGGATAGAGGGGAAATATATAAGTTTTATGTTATAGGGGAAAACATAGAAATCTTGTTCAAACTAAATTTAGCCAACCTTTCTTTTTTTTTTGACAATGTTAAATGCTTTTATTAAGAAGCTGCTTAGAAAGCATCAGTTACATAGGACGGATTACAACGTCAAAAAAGGAAAGAGTCGGCAAGTGAACCCCAAATTTCGCAAGTTGATCAGCTTTAGTATTTGCCTCCCAGAAGATATGGTTGAAAGTTACGTGAATTGAAGGCGATAAGCGCAAATTTGTGATCTTGATCTAATATCCATGAAGAGACCAGGGGACTCATTGTTTCAAGGTACACCAGTTGATAAAGTTAAGAGAGTCCCCTTCTATAAGGATAGTTTCAGAAAAATGATTGCTAACAAAAAAATGCTACTCCCTTGAGAAGAGAAATGATTTATGCATATTTAGTCGTAATGGAACCACATGGACCTGCATAAGAGAAGATAATTGTTCCTTCATGATCCCTAAGAACCCCCCAATTCTACTGGATTCCTTAATGAGCTGGCAACAAAATTTAATTTGAAGCAGCCCATAAGAGGAGGCAACCAAGGGGAAAATAACTGGGTCTTGCGCACAAAGGAAAAAGAAAGTGAACTCTGGTTAATAAAGATATATGTCCTTGTAACTCCTCGTCCCTCTTTTGTGAGGGAATGCCATTTCGAAACATTATGTAGAATTTTATCTTTAATACTTGAGATATCCAAAAACACCCCATCAAAAGTACTTTTCCTTTCCTACCAAATCTACCAAAGTAATGCACTTTTAAAGATCTTCCAAATAAAGGCCCCTTTAGCGAGAAAATACGGGTGGTATAAAGGTTTAAGATTGAGATAACCTCAGAGGGAATCTCAAAATTGAGACGCACAATTTGAAAAGCCCAATTCCAGATAACTATGGAAAAGGGGCAATACAAGAAAAGGTGGCCACCAGATTTCCTCTGCATGTTTGCACCTCAAGCAAACGTTAGACAATATCCTGCCCCATTTGCATAGATTATCCATTGTTAAGATTTTGTCTTGCATAGCCACCTACAGAAAATCCTGAATCTTCAATCGAATTGGTCATTTCCAAATCACGTGTAGGCTAGTAGAAGACCATCTTAGCCGGCAGCCATTTCCAAATCACGTGTATCCTAGTAGAAGACCATCTTAGCCGGTGGCCATTTCCAAATCACGTGTAGCCTACTAGAAGGCCATCTTAGCAGGTCGTGATAGATGAGCCCATATGCCGATTATACTGACAAGAGACCTTCATTTTTATTTTTCCAAATAATCTAATCTTCCCTAGAGATGGAAATATAGACATCTTCCAAAAGTAATAGAAGAGCTTCAAGCTGCGAGATTACCTGAAGGCCAAGCCAACATACCTTGTGGTTGTATTTTGTGTTGTATGGCTGAAGGCCAAGCCAACATACCTTACTCACCAGTTCAATGAACATCAAAGGTGAAATGTTCGGAATTTAAACATCAAAGTGGAAAGTTACGATTTTATGTGACAAAGTTTTTATTTTTATGGTAGTTATGGAAATATATCAATTTTTTTAAAATTCAAATAGTACCTAAAATTTTTGAAATCTACATCCTTACTTATTATGTCACAATTTTCTTTTTCTTTTTTTTTTTTGCCAGAAAACTGTTCATGAACTATTAGATCTATGATGCTTTATCAAGGAACTCTCAACCCGATCTTTCTTGATGGCAAGGGCCCTAAAAGTATGATCACGGTCCTAATGGGACCGTGATGATCATAGGGCTTATTCATAGACCATCATGGTCTTAATAGAACCATGATGGTCCTTCGAAATACAACACGCCATCATGGTCTGAGTAGGCCACGACAAGTGATTAAGAATCACGGCTTGCTTTGTTAGCCTTAAGGTTCCTTGCATCTTGAAGGACCATCACGGTGCTATTAAGACGGTGATGGTCTAAAAAGCCCTTTGACATCATGGCTAGAGCCTTAGGTACTAAGAAAGATTCGGGTAGGAGGTACATGATAAAGCATGATTTGTTAAGGTTATTTCCGACAGAAACAAAACGAGAAAAACCTTGACAAAATGCGTAGAGATGTAATTTAAAAAAAAAGAAGAAAATATCTCCATACTCCCAGTTTTTAAGTTTCATTTCTCACTAGAGCCAAAGTTTTAAAACATATCTTGATGCATGGAGATCCCATATATTATTTCTTATAATCCCCGTGGCCAACTTTATTCAATTTGACTCCCTTTTTTTAACCTAAGAAAGAAAAGAGGTCTTTAAGAAGAAGAAACATATCTTTAAGAAGACGAAACATATCTTTAAGAAGAAGAAACATATCTTTAAGAAGAAATAATATAAAAGTCCGATGTTATTTCTTTATAATATAAAAGTCTAACAAAATATTATTTCAATAAAGATTTTGTTATTTCTTTATAATATAAAGAGGACTTTATTGTGTTTGTTATACTCCTTTATATTTCTTTATAATATAAAAGAACAAAATCTTTAACAAGAAATATATCTTTAAGATTGCTGTTATACTCTCTTTTTATACTATTGAACAACAAACATATGGACTAATTGCTCTTATACTATTGAACAACAAGCACATATTGCTTGAATAGATTAAACCATGGGAATGAAAATCCAGCAAATAAGAGTAATTGGTGACTCCTTACTTATAATAAACCAAGTTCAAGGGATTTGGAAAGTGAAAGAAGAGAAGTTAAAACCCTATCAGGAAAAGGTTGAAAAGGTGATTCCATTCTTTAAGAAAATCACCTTTCAGCATGTAACTCGGGAAAATAATTGGATTGCCAACACCCTTGCAATAGTCAATATTCCTCCAAAAATCACCACCCTACCATTCTATATCAAGAACAAACATGACCCTTCCCCACTAAGGATTAAAACGAAATAGAGGAAGAAAATGAGAGCGATGGGGAAGTGGCTTTCATGGCTTCAGATGTATTAGTCAAAGCAAAACCATGGTTCCACGATGTTCTGTCCTTGCTAAAGGACCCGAAGGAGCCACCAAAAACGATGAAGAAGCCCTTCGAAGGTTTTTTATGGGATACTTAGTAAGATGTGATCTCCTATTCATATGGTCCTTTGATGGCATCATTCTACGATGTATCGATCAGCCAGAAATTGACCAAGTGCTGATAGAGTTGCACAATGAAGGAGGTCATTCTGGAGCAGTCGCCTTAGCTTAGAAAATTAAGCGTCAAGGCTATTACTGGACCACCATGGCTGAAGACTGCTGGAAGTTCGTTAAGAGGTGTTTCAAATATCAACTTTATGGAGACCTCATTCATGCACCATTCGTATCACTCAACTCAACACCTTCTGTATGGCCTTTCGCCATGTGGGGACTTGATATCATTGGAATGATATCACCAAAAGCCTCAAACGGTCACCATTTTATATTAACGGCTATATAATACTTCACCAAATGGGTAGAGGCCACTTCATTTGTTAAAATTGAAGGCCAACATGTTGCCCATTTAACATTGTATTCAGATTTGGAGTTCCTGAGTCAATCATCACTGACAACGGATCTAATCTCAAAAATGAAAAGGTCACTAAGGTGTGCAAAAAATTTGGGATAACACAAAAATTCTCCACACCTTACTACCCTCAAAGAAATGGACAAGCAGAGGCCACAAATAAGGGACTTCTCAGAATCATAGACAAAATAATATAAGGTGGGAAAGATTGGCATGAAAAGTTAAATGACGCGCTATGGGCCTACAGGATAGTTGAGAAGACTCCTACTGGCATGACCCCAAACTCATTGGTGTATGGTATGGAAGCAGTGCTACCTATCAAAGTTGAGATACCATCTCTCCGAGTTCTTATTCATAAAAATTCAGATAAGAAACAAAAGATTGAAGCACGAATCGCCGCCCTCATTAACTTGCATGAAAAACAACTACGAGCAACACAAAATATCATTGATTACCAGCGTAGAACCAAGAGGGTATACCAAAGAAAAGTTGTTCCTCGACAATTCAGAGAAGGAGACATTGTACTCAAGAAAATCTTCCACACTCCTGCAAATCCACACCCTTTAGGCAAATTCAAACATAATTGGCAGGGGCCATTCGTGGTTAGCCGAGTGCATGTAGGCAATTCTTATAAGAAAAAAAATCAGGAGGGGTACGAACTCAACCACCCCATTAATGCAATGTCTCAAAAAATACTACCCGTAATGGGCTAAAAAAAGTGGTGAAAACCTGAAAAGGCATCACAAAGAAAAATATAAAATAAAATTATAAATAATAATAATAATAATAATAATAATAATAACAATAATAATAATAATAATAATAATAATAATAATAATAATAATAATAATAATAATAATAATAATAATAATAATAATAATAATAATAATAATAATAATAATAATAATAA
>NW_006498549.1:1328042-1391065 GCF_000471905.2 Amborella trichopoda | reverse complement strand
TAATAGAATAAATAAATAAATAAGAAAAAAAACACTCTTAGGTGGCATGAGCCTAAACTATCAATCAAATCCGATCTAGGGCACAACCACCCTGTTCCAATGGAAAAACGTCAAACTCATGCGACATTAAAGAGCCGAGACAGGAAAAATGTCAAACTCGTGTGACGTTAAAGAGCCTAGACAAGAAAAAATATCAAACTCATGCGATGTTAAAGTTCCGAGACAGGTAGCATCTAGCTCCATATGGCATACAATTCCGGATGTGTTCAGGGCACAACCACCCTGTTCACACGTCTAACCCCGTATGACCCTAAAGGTCTAGTATGTCCAGTTCAACGTCAAACTCATGGGACGTAAAAGAGCCAAGGCAGGTAACGTCTAGCCCCGTACGATGTAAAATTTTGGATGTGTTCAGGTGACAACCACTCTGTTCACACGTCTAGCCCTGTATGACGTAAATTTTTTTGATGCGTTCCAAGCACCACCACCTTGCTCAATGTTGTTCAGGGCACAACCACCCTGTTCAACGTCTTCAAGGCACAACCACCTGGTTCAAACGTCTATCCCTGTACGATGTAAAAGGGTCGGGTGTATGATCCATCGTTGTCCGACGCTAAACGGCTTAGAGGGCTCAATGGTTACAGCAGTCAAAACTGCTAACCAACTTTGTTTTTCAAAAAATATTTCTCTCTTTAAAATTTTCACTGTGTCTGTGATTTCAAAAACTTTAGTTTCTTTGTTAAAATCGTAACCTATCCCTACTCTTGGTTCTATTTCAAATCTCACCCTACTTTCAAAATTTTCAAAACAATTTTTAAAATGAAGGAGCTTGGATACCCGTATATGATGAATACCGCGTTTGCTGCATTATCGTGTTGCTGCCTCGTCTCTCTCTTGGGATTCGGCCAGACAAGTCTCTTCCTATACAAAGCCTTTTTTGATTGTTAGCCTTAGAAAACCCTAAGGAGATCAAAGAAAATATCAGGGTTAAAAATTCAAATTCCAAAAACCCGTAAAGTGAAGTGGCATGGATGGAAAATCCAACTCGAGTTTCAAGCTTGTGTAACTCACCGACATCTCACGCAGAAAACCCTAGGAAGAAAAATGCCCTAGGTGGGTGAGCTTGGTGAGCGCAATGACTTGGAGGGATAGTTGGTGTGCCCTCTGACCACGTGACCTCAAGACGAAATTTAAAATGTCTGCTTTATCTTGGACATTCACCTGCCCCTCGAAGGACAGGAAACGTCAGAGTGTCTACTTCTTTGCCATCCGCCTGCCCCTCGAAGGACAGGGAGTGCCAAAGAGGGGCAATTGTAAATACCCCATTTTAAAACTGAAAAATTCTATGGTTTCTGAACCCTTAGGACCAAATTATCCTAGTAAACCAAAAATTCATAGTTCACATAACCTACCCTGTGACCCGGAACCCTATTTGAGTCAAGACTCCTATAAATGCCATATTTAACCAAAAATATAGATTTTGAAAAAAAATTGTTTCTACGCCCAACTTGTACCACCCAGGCGACACGAGTTGTGCCTGATTTGAGGCATCTGTGCTTTAGAGAGCGGGACCGCATTGTAAGACTACTGCTTGCCCCTGATATGAGGTGTCTGTGCTTTAGACAGGTCGAGAGTTTGGGAAGTCGTGCCTTTGGTGTCAGTCACGATGACGACCGTGCTACCACTGCCTTTTGATTGCCCCAACTGCTACTGTGAGAGTTTGAGCCAGAGGATTGTTGACGAGGGTTGTCATGGTGCTTAAATAATCCCTCGATACGAACTGCCTTAGAGATGAGCTTTGACATGGAGGGTGGATTGGATGCTTCGACATGTAGGGTGATCTCGGGAAGCATGTTTCATATGCAAGTGTGGATTGCTTCCTTCTCGGTCATGGAAGTGGTGTGAAAGGTCGCTAACTCTCTCCATCGGGTGATGAACATGTCAATCGGCTCATCAAGGTCTTGGATCATGGTAAGCAGCTCGATGGCTTCTACGTTCCTTTGGACTTCGTAAAAGCATTGGTAGAACAACTGCTCCATTTCTTGCCAAGTGTGCACCGAAATTGGCGGCAGCTGTACATACCACTTGGAGGCTGGTATTTTGAGATTCTCAACGAACTGGCAAAGAAGGAGATGTCTGTCAGTTGCTATCTCCCGACAGGCGGCTTGGAAGTAGGCTGTATGCTGGTGAGGAGATGTGGTACCATTGAGCAAGGGGAGTTTCCCTTTTTGATAGTTCAAGGGAAATGACACCTGATTAATGTACGAAGGATACAACTTTTGGTAGAGTGGCATCTCCTACATGCCCGAGACCTTGTTCTTAAGGCTTTGGGCCACCATAGCCTCTATGTTGGTTTGAGAGACCCCGCGAGAAGAGGAACTGTCTTGGGAGACCAGAAGGGGGTCTACCTAGGAGTGTAGACGCAACATTTTAAAACTGGCAAATTCTACGATTTTTGAACCCTTACGATCAAATTACCCTAATAAATCCAAAATCCATAGTTCACATAACCTACCCTGTGACCCAGAACCAGTCTGCCTACCTAGAGCCTGTTTGAACCCAGACTCCTATAAATGCCCGGTTTTCCCCAAAAACTAATTAAAAATAGTAAAAAAACCCATTTTGAGCCAAATATTCTCTAAGAGCTGCATGAGAGGTTGAGGAACACATCAGAAGTGAAAAATATCGATTTTGACAAAATTTGGTTTGTGCGACATGACTTGTGTGGTCCAGAAGACACGACATGTGTCGCCTAGGCAACGCGAGTTGTGCCGCTTAGGCGACACGACCTGCCTAAGAGAAATGAAATGTGCCGCCTAAGCGACATGCTCAGTGCCCCTAGTTGCGAGTTTTGAACTTTTCAATTTACTTGGGCGACACGACCCATGCCGCCCTACCAGCACGACATGTGCTGCCCAAATCCGTTAGTCTCAAAAATAAGTTTTGACTGGGAAAATATGTTGATTGTGGGAGATATGGTGGCCCAAAGCCTCAAGAACAAGGTCCCGGGCATGTAGGAGATGCCACGCTACCAAAAGCTGTATCCTTCATACATTGATCAGGTGTCGTTTCCCCCGAACTACAATAAAGGGAAACTTTCCTTGCGCAATGGTACCACGTCTCCTCACCAGCATACGACCTACTTCCAAGCGGCCTGTCGGGAGACAGCAACTAACAGACGTCTCCTCCTTCGCCAGTTCGTCGAGACTCTCGAAATACCAGCCTCCTAGTGGTATGCACAGCTGCCGCCAATCTTGGCCCACACTTGGCTAGAAATGGAGCAGTTGTTCTACCAATGCTTTTACGAAGTCCAAAGGAACGTAGAAGCCATCGAGCTGCTCACTGATCCAAGACCTTGGTGAGCCGATTGACATGTTCATCACCCGATGGAGAGAGTTAGCGACCTTTCACGCCACTCCCATGACCGAGAAGCAATTAGTCTAGACCTGCATACGAAGCGTGCTTCCCGAGATCGCCCTACATGTTGAAGCATCCAATCCACCCTCCATGTCAGAGCTCATCTCCAAGGCATTTGTATTGAGGGATTATTCAAGCACCAGGACATCCCTCGTCAACAATCCTCTAGCTCAAACTCTCGCAGCAACTGTCAAGGCAATCAAAAGGCAGTGATCAGTGCGGTCGTCATTGTGACTGACACCAATGCAAGACTCCCAAACTCTCGACCTGTCTAAAGCACAGACACCTCATATCAGGGGCAAGCAGCAGTCTTACAATGTCATCCCGCTCTCTAAAGCACTAATGCCTCAGATCAGGCACAACTCGTGTTGCCTGGGCGGCACAAGTTGTGTCGCAGAAACAAATTTCTTTCAAAATCGATATTTTTGGTTAAACAAGATATTTATAGGAGTCTGGGCTCAAACAGGGTTCCGGGTCATAGGGTAGATCATGTGAACTATGAAGTTTGGGTTTACTAGGATAATTTGGTGATGAGGGTTCAAAAACCATTAAATATTCCAGTTTTAAAATGGGGTATCTACAATTGCCCCTCTTTAGCACTCCTTGTCCTTCAAGGGACAGGCGGATGGCAAAGAAGTAGACACTCTGACGTTCCCTGTCCTTCGAGGGGTAGGTGAACGTTAAAATAAATCAGACATTTTAAATTTCGTCTTGAGGTCACGTGGTCAGAGGGCACACCAACTATCCCTCCAAGTCATTGCGCTCACCAAGCTCACCCACCTAGGGCGTTTTTCTTCCTAGGGTTTACGACGTGAGATGTCAGTGAGTTACACAAGCTTGAAACACGAGTTGTGCCGCTTAGGCGACACGATCAGCCTAAACGACATGAAACGTGCCACCTAAGTGACACGCTCAGTGCCCCCCAGTTCCAAGTTTTGTACTTTTCAATTTACTTGGGCGACACGACCCGTGCTGGCCGAGCAGCACAACTTGTGCTACCCAAATCCGTTCGTCTCCAAAGCACGTTTTGACTGGGAAAATATGTTGGTTGTGAGAGATATTCTCCCTAAGAAAATTTCGCCCGTTTTAGCATCTCTTGGGGGGACTATTTAATGGGAGACCGGGAGAGACTGGGAGAGAATGTAGCTTGGATAGAGAGAAAACCTGAGATAGAGAAAGAAAATACATGAGATAGAGATAGAAACCTGAGAAAGATGAGATACCTAGTAAGAAGAAATAGACAAGATAGATAGAGATAAAACTTAAGGGAACTACGGAGAGAGAAAACCTTAGAATTTACGTGAGGAAACCTTAGCCTCCTGAGAGAAACCTAGATCTATCCTTGAAGAAAAACCCTAATCGAAAAGATTGGCTGGCTAATATCTGGATCAGAGAGACAATAGAGGATTGGTTTTGATACGGGCGAGCCCTAGAAGGCTCGGGAGGCCCGGGCCATCCGGCCCTATTCGGTATCACTTTCTTCACTTTTCCTTCTTCTTATCTTACTATTTCATTTTATTTTGACTATTATTTTGCTTAATTTTCTTTAAAATAGTATTTTGAAATGTTTTGGATCATGCTGGCTCCACTACAGATCTAAGAGTAGATCTGCTCTTTCTGAGAAGATCTGATCTCATATCTGATTTCGATTGTTCCCACTTTCTCTGCCATTGCTTTCATTTCATTCTATCAGTTTAAAGTGTCAGATTCGAGCGATCTTCATTGATAGATCGCTCCGATTTTACACTGTAAACAAGGAGTTGTGTCCTCACCTACTGGGGAATCAGACGAAGAAGAGACCTGGAGGCCTCTAGGAACTCCATCTTTCCGAGGATGGCTTGCATCATTTCCTCGAAATTGTTCATCCGCTCCTCCTGAGCATCGTTCGGGTCATTGATCACCATGGCACTGACTTCGTAGTTTGAATAGGGAAGAAGGGATTACAAGGCAGGAGGTTGTCAGGGATGGTGACTTCGACTGCCTTGAAGGTTTCCCTATCCAGGATCTACAGGCCACTTTTCTGCTTGATCCTGAGGCAGCTGTGGACCTCATTTTAGAACCGAGTCTAAGACCTGGATTGCCCTGTTTTCTTTGAACAGGCGAGGGCCATGTCTATGAGTTGTAGTAGGGAATGGGGCGCAAGGATGGAGTGCAGCTTGGGTTCTTGTCTTGAAGGCTGGAGGCCTCTGTCAGACATCAGGTCGTTTTCCTAAATTCCTTTGTGAGGCTTGGGTGTTCAGTTGACCTAGGGCTGGCTCAAGATGGTACTCTTAGGGAAGACCTTTGAGTACCAGGGCTCGAGGTGCTTGCCTGGCATCAGGGAAGCGGTAAAGGAAGAAGCTGGTTCAAAATTTCACCTGAGTCTGGATCCGAGAGGGACCTGCAAAGATGGTGCATGTGCACCTTTAAGGTTAGCCGTCTGGGTGACTTGGGGGTCAGCCCGGGCTCGATCAATGGGTTTGACCTGAGGAGGCCGAAATCACGATCTTGTGTTTGTGTGGGACAAGGCGAGAGCTTGTCTCTCACAAGGTGAAGCTGTGTGTGCTGGGAGGGAAGACGGAATGGTCGACCCTCCTGTGCTCAAGGTGGCATAGAGCAAGCGCTGGCCCGAGCTGCGGAAAGCGAATGCATGGTGCATGTAGGGATCGTCCCGAGAAGGCCTAGCCCTGAATGCGAGCACAAGTCAATATGAGGCTTTCCCTGAGGTGTGGCTCGAGTTGATAGACCACGAGCCTTTGAGTGTGTGCGAGGGGTAAAGAGCTCAGGACCTCCGCCTCTGTGTACCGACCCTCTAGGTGTGGAGGCTCAGAGTAGTGAAGGAGCACAGGGGGTTGCCTTGTAGCGAACTTCAGGAGCGACGATAGTTTGCTTGCCTTTCGCAGGGACGGATGGGGCAGCCTTCCAACCTACCGCAGTAGTATGACTAGCAGGAGATTTGTCAGTAGTAGGGTGTGCGACAGCAGGAGTGCTACCTATGCAAGGGGGCTTGGGAGAGAGTCCACTAGGGCGAGAAAGCGGGGAGGCAGGGATCTTTAATTCCCCTCTCGCACGAATCTAAGTGAGAACCTAAGAGCTGAATCGTGAGTCCTGACTCAGAAAGAGAGTAGGGAAAGAGGCTTGTGCTACTCGCTTCCCTGGGACAACCACGAGTGTAGGATAAGGAAGTCCCCGACCCGGATGAATGGGTTGAACAACCTAGGTGTCAATGAAATAGGTGCAGAAAGTAAAAAGGAAATTGGTCAAACAAGAGTGAACTGACTAAGGGGCAGTAAGTCCCCAGTGGAGTCGTCAATCTTGTTAGGAGTCTGAATCTCGCCCTCCAAATCTAGGTGATCTGATAGCACGTGTCTCGGGTTTTTGGTGAACACGAGATTTGAGATCGCTCTCTCGGAACCTTGCTTGAGGGTAAGGGTAGGTATACTAACCAATGAGAGAGAAATTTTAGGTGGGTTAGGGACTTACTCGGGCTGGCTAGCGTGCGCACCCTCTTAGATTATGAAGAAAGTCCCCATAGCAGCTTGAGCTGGTTCGGAATCACCTCCTTTGACATGTAATCCTCTTGTTTTTCTGCACAATACTTCTATGGTTAATTTCTATGACAAGTGGGTCGAAGGGACCCACCCTTGTCTTAGAACAATGCATGTTCAGATGAGAAGGCGATGAAGTGGAAGGTTAAGTGAAAGATAGAAAAGAGAAGAGATCTTAACGTTGAGGTGAGACAGCATGACAACTAGAAATTACAGACTCAAAGATGTAGCAAGATGGGCATGGTTCTCAAGACTAGCACGACGGCAATACTACTCGAAACCAAGGTCGGGGCATCAGTGATAGGCTAGGTCTACCCTCTATCAAGTGAGAGGAGAAAGAAGTGAAGAGGAAAGAACGAGATGAAAAAGAGAAGGGGAAATCCAAATATCAATAGGCATCGCAGTGGGCAATGCAAGGAGACGGCGCATGCCTTGTGCACGATGTTAGCTCCTAATGATGCAGACAATGATAGTTTCTCCTAGGTCGCACGGCGATAGGCACGGGACGCAGAAAGAATAGCGAGAAGCCCCTACAGGCGGCAACAAACCTTACTATCTGGGTTCTTCATCGAGGCATCAAAGCTATGTCTGTGGGCGGCAATGGGCAACGCCATCAATAGACCTCACTTGAAGGAAGAAACATATGAGTAGAAGGGGAAGGAGACGAGCGCATGGTGCCGCCATCGCCATGCGTGCCCTGTGAGACCAAGGGAGAGGCATGTACGGCACTGTCATTGCCGTGCATGACCACGGCGAGGAACTCAGACAAAGAAGAAGAAGAAGAGAGGGGAGAGAGAGAGAGAAGAAGAAAAACAAGAAGAGAGAGAAAGTTTACCTCAAACCTAAGGGTACCAATCAAAAGTTTTCGTCACCTCACTCCCTCTCTCAAGTATGACACAACAATGGTAAGAAAGAGAAACTTGTATTAAGTCAAAACACTCTCTTGTGTGTGTATGCTTTTGTCTCGTTTTTTTTTTTCGTACAATGATGGTACGTATATATAGAAGTGGGCCCTAAATATGGGTGGATGATCAAAATTAACCCTAATTGTTAGAAATTAAGATTAAATTGAATTAAAAGAAATTAGAAAATAGGGTGCAAAATGATATATTTGCCTTTTCCTAACAAGTTGTGGAATTCCATAACAGTCCCTAGGTTGCCCTAGAACTTGCATCATCTTGCATGGCTGATCTGGGGTCGTTCTATTACCTAGTTGATCATAAGATGATTATTTTCTTGTAAGGCTCGACATGGTGATCGATTTGATACCAACTTCGAGCCATGGATTGTGTTTTTGGTACACGATCATGTGACTTGAAATTTGAGCAGATCTTGAAACTTTGGATAGATAATGTGTTCATTCCTTAGTGTTTTTTCATGTTTTCTTTGCTGAATCACACTGAGCATGACAGTATGATCATGGGGCACCAAACGCATCTTGATTCCGTGGCCGAATGAAGATTTTGGAGGTTTGGAATTTTGGCCGGAATCAAGGATTCCGAGGACGAAATTTGTAGTCTGTTCATTAGCTTTGTGTGCAGAATCTGACCATTAATCATGTATGGAGTTTAGGTCAGAGATGACCCGAGACCTTATGCCCACAATGGGATTGATCTCGAGTCATTCAGGCTCGCAAGCGGCGTGATCTAACTACTCGAGAGAGGCACAATGCTGCTGAATTTCCTACACTTTCTTCACGGATCAGCAATTTCTCTCTAGCTTTACTATGCTCTTGGGTATCGTCACGAGATGTGCCACATATCGAATCGCTCGTCTTGACTAGACGAACACGTTCACCAAATTTGAGCATGATCTGACTTAGGACAAGTGAGATATGAGCATCAAAATTCACTAATCGTGACTATTCCTTCAATGGTGTAGTGTTACAGGGTGGCCACATGCGAATAACTTCTTCCTGAAATGTCTGTTTGAGCTGAAACTTGATCCCTGAGGGTTTTCAATAGTGCCGGATCCAATAGTGGTAGTCTCATAGCAATTTGAGATGCTGAAAATGTAGCTCTAGTTATAGCGGTCCGTTTCAGGGTGTAAGAGGCTGATTCTGCTGGAACTGTTTCTCAGTCTGCACTACCTTAGACATGTAGGAATGTAACGAAACATGGTAGGAGACTCTTGAGAGACCTCATGAAGATCTTGGCATGTTCTGGGGCTGTTATGAGACTGTCAATATTTTCACTACTTGCTAGGCCTTGATTGAGTGGGGGCCCCATGTTGAGAAAAAATACCTTCCATCAAAGCCATTTGATGTTACGATTAGATGCTGGATTTTGAGGATTTTAGGTTGACCTCATTAGCCAAGATCTTGACTGTTTGGAAACTAGACGTCGACTGAGGTGGCAGCTGTGCATCATCTTGTCTTGTTGATTTAAGCGCCCTCTGCGGATTTTCACTTGAACAGGAGAAGTGGAGTGGTGAACATGATTTTCACCAACTACTGTTATTTTTGGGTTCTTTTACCCATGACCTGCGGTCACGTCCACCCTTAACATCATTTTTTAGTCACGATGCCCTCTTGCTATTTTCACCATGCCTGGATTTTGTTTTCCACAAAATGTTTTTAGTCCTGGTTTCGTGACCGTGACCGTCCATCATTTTTACTGATGACATTCCCTTGTCTAGGTGTACACCATGCCCATTTTTTTTGAGAAGGTGTGTTTCCCTTCGAGACTTGTGCGAAGCCTTTTAACGTCTTGCAACCAAGACGCGGACAATAGTTTAGGGTCATACAACTAGACCATAGTGGTGATGAATGGCAGTTGTGGAGGCCATAGAGTGAGCTTGGTGTTGAATTTTGACTCACTTAGAAAGATGGCTTGAAGTTGCCTACTGAAGAGTTGATGATGGTTGGATGGTGGGTGAGTAATGGTGACCCACTAGTTGACGGCAAGTATGGCTTGCAGAAGGGTTCGCCGTTTGGTAGGCATGCATAAGACTCACTGGGGGAAACTATGGTAATGATAGTGAAGGTGGTGCACGAACACGAATGGACCATCTAGGGAAGGAGTGCGTGAAGATACACACAAAGGTCGTGTGTGCTGGTATGTAGACTCATCGAGGAGGAAATGGAGGTGGAGTGCGCACACAAACGATTCGGTTAGGGAAGACGTGCGTCAACAGGCATTTAAAAGGTGTGTGTTTGTACATGGGGGCATCTTTAAGGTGATGCCTCCTGGAACTGGGCAAAGAAGTTTCAAGTCATGAGGCTAGGACGAGCATTATGGTTTAAGGTCATATAGCTTGGACCGTGGTTATGCAATTTAAAGTCATGGAACTAGGGCCATGTAGTTTAAGGTCGTGCAACAAGACCTCCGCTATAGTTTAAGGTCATATAGTTTGGACCATGGTTGTGCAGTTTAAGGTCATGCAGCACTGACAATAGCTGTGCAGCTTACGGTCATGCAGCATGGACCAGTGTGTGGGTCTTCATGTAGGTAAAGCTACAGGGGGGATGAGTTGTGGATAGCCATCTGACTCCTAAGGATAAAATTGGTTAAGGCTATACACAAGAAGATAGGTTTTAGATGGACATGGCAGCACTCGAGGAGTGGCAGTCGAAAGAGATTTCACTGCGGGTTAGGAGGGCCAGTGTGACTCTATGGGGATAATGAGTAATGGGGTGTGCATAACTCTATTGAGGATGACAGGTCAGAGCACAGATGAACCTCATTGAGGGTTGAAAGGATAAGGATGGGTCTAACTCCTTAGGGATAGCGGGTCACAGTAGGATGTGACCCTTACTGAGATGTTGGTGCGGAAAATACCCATTGGGTGTTTAGGGGGTAGGTACTCCCCCTGCATGCATTTAACTCCACTGAGGATGTTGCTGAGATACCCTTTTAGCGAAGGAGTGGTCTATCTCTCAGCTGGAGCTGTGCGCATGAGCCATTTGTCGCGTCGTGCATTACAGTTTTTAGGGTCTTGCAGCTTGGATCGTGGCTATGCAGTTTAAAGTAATGTAGTTAAGGCTATGTAGTTTAAGGTCGTGCAAGTAGACCTCCGCTACAGTTTAAGGTCAAGTAGTTTGGACCGTGCAGTTTAAGGTCCTGCAACTAGACCTTCGCTACAGTTTACAATCACGAAACGATGACTATGTAGCTTAAGGTCATGCAACTAGACCACCGCTATAGTTTAAGGTCATATAGTTTGGCCCTTGCATTTTAAGTCTGTGCAACTAAACCTCTGCTACAGTTTAGAGTCATGAAATGAGGACTACGCAGTTTAAGGTCATGCAACTAGACCACTTCTACAGTTTAAGGTCATATAGTTAGGACCTTGCAGTTTAAGGTCGTGCAATTAAGACTTGACTCTAGAGTTTAAGGTCATGCAACATGGACATTAGTGTGGTAAGGGAATGTGACTCCATGGGGAGTAGACCATCACCAGAGACTGGACTCCCTTAGGAGTGAGGCTGGTGTGCAGGGGATGAACTTTCTGAGAGTATAGGAAGATGGTGCGGCTAAGAGTTCCACAGCATGCGCGTGACACTAAGTGTCAGATGGTGCACACGACATTATGCCCCTTGGTGAACGGCGCGATGGTAACTCTCAACGAAACATGCGTCGATGACCTCTTGACTAGGCGTGCAACGGTGACCCCTTACTGAGGAGTGCAGCGATGACCACTGGACGAGGTATGTGGTGATAGCCTCCAAATGATGCGAGCGACGATAGTCCTCTGACAGAGCGCGGAATGCTGACCGTTGAATGAAACTGGCGGCGATGACCTTTTTGAGTCTCGGGCTTGACCCGACCCGACCTGATCTTACTGCCCTTGCATTGCCAGTTGATAAAAGAAGATAAAGAAGACCAACCGGCACTGAGTCTCATCGACTGGTAGAAAAAGATAGAGACGGCCCACCGGGACTAGGTCTCACCTGTTGACAGAAGAAGATAGAAAGGACCAACCTTGCTAGGTCTCGCCAGTTGACAGAAGAAAATAGAGAAGACCAACCGGCACTAGGTCTCGTTAATTGATAGAAAACGATAAAGAAGACCAACTGGTGCTAAGTCTCGCCAGTTGATAGAGGAAGATAAAGAGGGCCAACCGGTGCTAGTCTCGCCAGTTGACAGAAGAGAGAGAGAGAGAAGAGAGAGAAAGAGGGAAAAGAGAGAAAGGGAAGAGAGAGAAAGTGAAGAGAGAGAAGAGAGAAAGAGAGAAGTGAAAGGGAGAGAGAGAGAGATATAAGAGAGAGGAGAGAAGAAAGAAAGTTACCTGCCCGAAGGGTACTGACCCTTTTCTTCTCTCTCCTCTCTCTCTCTCCAAGACGTACTCAAAGGCTCAAGCAAGGAATTGAAATTTTATTGAATCTTCAAAAGAATGAATCGAGCGTCTAGAGTCATTTTTTAAATGAGGCAGTGCTTATTTGTATAGAAATGTGCCCAAACATGGGTGGATTGATCAAAACTAGACTTAATTACTGAAAATTAAGATTTAATTGAATAAAAAAAATTTATAAAAATTGGTGTAAAATGACTATTTCGCCCCTGCCTAACAATGTGTGGAATTTCAGAATAGTCCCTGCTGCTGCACGAGATCGTATGTGATCCTCCATAGTTGACCCGAAGGTGTTCTAATGTCTATTTAATCGAAATATTATTGTTTTCTTGTAGGGCTCACTATGGCGATTGTTTTGATACCAATTTCGAGCCATTAATCATGTTTTTGAGCCATGATCACGAGACTTGAAATTTTGTTGAATCTTGGGAACTTTGGATCAATAGTACTATCGTTTTATAATTTTTTTGTGATTTCTTTATCGTAGTGCACTGAGGATGCCGTCACCATTGCGTGGCAATAAACGGAACGTGATTTGGAACCTGAACGAAGATTTCACAAATTTTGAGTTTTGGCCGGAATTTGGAATCCGACGGTCGAAATTTTAGTCACTTCATTTGCTTCATGTGTTAAATCTGTTGGTTCATCATGTATGGGGTTCGGACCAATGATAGCCCTGGACCTTACGTACATAATGGAATTGGTTTCACACCGATCCGTTGCGTGAATGTCGTGATGTGGTTTATCGACCTAAGAGTGTAGCTGTTGAATTTTTAGAACTTCTTCACGGATCGAAAACTTCTCTCTAACATTTCTCCCTGCTCGGACATCGTCTAGGGGCGTGCCACATATTCAATTGTTTATCTTGATGAGACGAATAGGCTCACCAAATTTGGGAGCGATTCGAATTGGAACAAGGGAGTTACGGGTCCTAAAAGTGACTGCTTGTAACTGTAAAAATTGCCACCCTTATTGGTATTTTGGTGCAGTGAGGCCACACGAAAATATTGTATGCCCCTCCTGTTTCAATGTTTTGGTCATATCTTTGTTCTAATGGGTCTGAATAAGCTCAAACTTGGCCCATATGGGTTTTCGATCATGCTGAATCGAATCGCGATGATCCCACAGTGATTTGAGACACTGAAACTATAGTTCCAATTGTAGGGTCTGTTTCAGGGTGTCAGAGGTCATTTTTTCGAAAATTGTTCCTTTGTGTTTACTGTCTTAGACATGTCAAAATGAGACGAAAATTGGCAGGTGGTCTTTTAGAGTGCTATTGATGATCTTGACCAATTCTCGGCCATTCTGAGGCTGTCAAGAATTTTCACTGTTTTGTAGGCTTTATTGACCTGCTTCCTACCGGGGACCAAGTTGATGAAAAAAGCGTTCAAACAGCTTGCCTCACCGAATGTTATGCTTTAAGAGAAGCAAACAGTTTCCTTTGGCTTTTACGTTATTCCTTCCTCGCCACAGGACCACATGAATGCTGAGGAGATTCACGTAATGGTGTAACTAGGCTGCTCAGATGTACGGATGGATTGTTCACGGGTCCATTCGTAGAGTCTTTAAGGGGAGAAGAGAATTTTTTTAGGGATCTTGTCAAAGTCCTCATCCTCATGCGGATTGTTTGTGATTCTAAATCTAAGGATTTTGTACGGACCTCGTCAGTCAGAATCAGAATCAGGCCCACTGACAATTGAGTGCCATGTTGAAGGGAATTGTTCCCATGTGGTCAGGGTTTGCTTACATCCTCTGGTGTTGAGCCACGTTCCGAGGATGAATGGTGTGCTGAAGGGCCTTGCGTCAGCACCGTCTACTTTATGAATTAGTCGTTCTTTAGCGAGTAGGGTACCTCAGTTTGTCAAGGTGACCAACTCTAGGTACAACCACCCCTACCCACTGTTGTGCAGTTAAGACAATCACCCTGATTGCCGATCCACGGTCATAGATGACTTAACTTCCTTGGGGCATCTTCAATATTTTTTAAAGTATGTTGATGAGCATGTGAGAATGATGCTCTTTGTCATGAGACTTGTCTTCTTCTGTCTTTCAAGTCCCTTTTACAATTGGACTCAAACTGTCGAAATCTTTTCCTTGAAGTTCATATTTTTGGATCCCTGGTTTTATGCCACCAAGGATTTCTTCCTTTGAGTGAGTTGAAGCTACTTGTTGAGACGAGTGCTGCATCAACCTATTTATTGATCCAAGCGTCCTTTTTGGATTTTCGCTTGAACTTGGGAAGCAACGTCGTGGAGATAGTTTTCACCAACTTCTTTTAATTTGGGGCTCTTTTACCCATGACCTTTCGGCTATGTCCCCCCGTTTTATCCATTTTTGCTCATGATGCCCTTTCGGGATTTCACCATGCCTATTTTTTATTCACGGACCTCTTTTACTCATGGTTTCATGACCATGCCCATTCGTCATTTTTACTCATAATGTTCCCTTGTTTAGGTACACACCATGCTCGTTATTCATTCTTTTTTTGTTTTTGAGGACATGTTTAAGGTCATGCCTCCGGGACCTGTGCGAAACAGTTTAATGTCATGCGGCCTAGACGTGCACTATGGTTTCAGGTCATACAGCTGGACTATAATGGTGATTGAGGCCAGTCTATGAAGGCCATGGAGTGAGTATGGTGGTGGTTTGGCTCACTTGGGGAGATGGCTGGAGGCTACCTATGAGAGATAGACGATGTATGAAATGTGAGTGGATGATGGTGACCCACTAACTTACAACGAGTATGGATGGCCGAATGGTTCACCATTTTTTGAGCACGAGTGAGACTCACTGGGAAATGATGAAAGGAATGAACTCACTATGGTTTAAGGTCACACAGCTAGATCGTGGTGATGCAGTTTAAAGTCGTACAACTAGGATCATACAGTTTAAGGTCGTACAAGAAGACCTCCTCTACAATTTAAGTTCATATAGTTCGAACCATGGTGCTAAGCCTTTTATCGTCATGCGGCTAAGACGTATACTATGGTTTAAGGTCATATAACTGGACCATGGTTATGCAGTTTAAAGTCAAACAACTAGGACCATGCAGTTTAAGGTCATGCAACTAGACCTCCGCTATAGTTTAAGGTCATATAGTTCGAACCATGGTGCTGAGCCTTTTATTGTCATGCGGCTAAGATGTGTACTATGGATTAAGGTCATCTAGCTGGATCATGGTTATGTAGTTTGAAGTCATACAACTAGGACCATGCAGTTTAAGGTCATGCAACTAGACGTCTGTTAAAGTTTAAGGTCATATAGTTTGAACCATGGTGCTGAGCCTTTTATCGTCATGCGGCTAGGGTGGGGGCTATGGTTTAAGGTCATACAGCTGGACCGTGGTTATGCAGTTTAAGGTCATGCCAAATGGACCGAGACAGAGCAGTTTAGGGTCATACAATATGGATTGAGGCTGAGCAGTTTAGGGTCAAGTTGTATGGATCGAGGCTGAGTAGTTTAGGGTCAGGTAGTATGGATCGAGGCTGAGCAGTTTAGGGTCATGAAGTATGGACTGAGGCTGAGCAGTTTAGGGTCATGCAATATGGACCGAGGTTGAGTAGTTTAGGGTCATGCAGTATGGACCGAGGCTGTGTAGTTTCGGGTCATGTAGTATGAACCGAGGTTGAGCAGTTTAGGGTCATGCCGTGTTGACCGAGGCTGAGCAGTTTAGGGTCATGCAGTATGGACCATAGTTGAGCAGTTTAGGGTCATGCAGTATGGATCGAGACTGAGCAGTATAGGGCCATGCAGTATGGACCATAGGTACAGTTTAAGGTCATATAGTTTGGATCATGGAGTTTAGGATCGTGCCTCTAGACCATTGTGTAGGTCTCCATGTAGGTGGAGCTTCATAGGGAATAGGTCTGTGGATGGTAATCGGACTCCTTGAGGATAATGGCTAAGAGTATTCACAACTGAGGGCTCAGATGGAAATGGTTACTTGATGAAGGATGACTAGTAGAAGTGGACCTCACTGTGGTTTAAAGGGGGTAAGGGTACTCTCTGAGTGAAAGATGAGCCTCTATAATAGGTAACCCGACTCCCTGGGGGTAAGATAGCTTAGTGTTAAGTTGACCCACTTAGGGTTGGGGAAGTAAGAGTGACCCTAACTTCACTGGGGATGATTGGCCAAAGTATGGTTGTGACTCCTACTGGGGGAAGAGGGACAACCCCTGACTCCATTGGGAAAGTCATAGTTTAGGTGCAACGGCCTGGGTGCGAGTCCACTAGGGATGACATATCCTGGCTTGGGTACAACTCAATTAAGGATAGTGGTAGGGCATACATTGCTTGAAATACGTTTGGTGTCATGTGTAGCTCTGGTGGTTTATTTTGAATATTCAACCAGTGCTGAGTTCTCACAACACAACCGGTGCTGTTCAGCTGGTGTTGTGAATGACCCGTGATATTATTTGAAGACAACCGATGCTGAGTTAACTGATGCTGGGGTCATTTTGGAGACATACTCGGCACTAAGTCAACCGGCACTAAGGTTGTATTTGGAAACACAGCCGGTGCTAAGTCAACCGACATTAAGGTTGTTTGGAAATTCAACAGGCGCTGGGGTTGTTTTGAAATTCACTCGGTGCTGCGTCAACCGACACTAGGGATGGATCGATGAGAATTACCTCAGGCCTTGTGTCGAAGCCCGATGCGGCACATTGTCGGTTGACTTCCCTTCGACGCAACTTGATTTCCAAGTTTGTGAGGGGCATTTGAGGGCATCGTAGTCTATATAAGGGGGTAAAATATCGTTTTCCCTTATTTTTCACCAAGGGTAAAAACTTGAAGCAACAGTTTTCTTTAACAGTGACGAGAGGGTGTGCTCGGTTGGAGCTTTCAGCAAGCAGTAACACTTCAGCAGGAGTTTTGTAGGGACAATTCTTAGGCAAAACGCAGGATTCTGGCAAGGGTCTTGCAGAGAAAATGTTCGGCATGTGGACTTTACCGATAATTGGCGAAGTTGCAGAGAGAGTAGTAGGGAGAGGAGAATCCTCCTGGAAGTTTTCCGTGAAAGAGAGGAAATTTCGGCTGCAGTTTCCTTTCTGGTAGAAAAGGCAAGAAACATAGCAGTGGGCATTTTCGCCCATCCTAGGAATTTTCCAAGGAATTTTACGGGGTTTCCCTGCGGTTGTGGAAGTTTTTCGACCCCACTCGTGGTGTTGCAAAAGTTTTTGGGAACTTTTAAGAGTTTTACCTGGTTATCTCCACTTTTTGACACTGTTAGTGGTGTTGCAACGGTATCCTGACAAGGTTCTGGTGAAGTCGAGGCCAAAACGATAGGCAAGAAGGTTTTCCTGTGAGTTTCCAACCATGTGGGAGCAATTCCAACGGAAGATGAATGGTTGTAGGAGTTGGAACGTCGAGGAGGTGAACTGTAGCAGGGGAACGCGTACGGTTGCTGGAGGTGAACCGTCACCCTTTAAAATCGTGTGATCATTAAGAGGATAGGCGATCAGTCGTGACAGGGTCGACGCTAACAGAGGTCAAGTTGGTGTTGAGGCAACCGGCGTTGATGGTTTGGAGTGCCGACACAACCGACGTTGAACCTCAAGAAAGGCAACTGGCGCTAAGGGCTAAGATCACAACCGGCGCTGGCCTTTGGATAACACAACCGACACTGACTTCAGTCGGCGCTCGTCAGCACATGTGGCTTATCGCGATGCGCAGAAAGACACTTGCGTATGGCGGTGAGTCACGTGCGGGGGTTCGCGACGCTCGGGAATGAGCTATGTACAGCAATGTTCATGGGCCGGCAAAAAGGGGCAAAGGATGGGGCGTGGCTTGTGGTACTTGTTGGAAACCAAATCTTCCAAGACAACAGTGAGATCCACGTTGTTTTGTGGAAGGGCATCCACTGTGAACAGGGCATGCTTCTCGTCAAAGGCCAGCTCCTTGCTAGGGCAACCCCTCTTGTATGTTTGATACACACGTCCGAATGGATCCTATGTCATATGTTTTATATACACGTCAGATGAGGTATCTGGCTTGTAAGTTTACATACATGTCGGATGGACTGAGGCAATCTTCTTGGAGTGACTTTGCTTTATCCTCTGGCCTGTAACCATCCTCTTACTCGTCAGATGAATTAAAGTTAACTCTGCAAGTGGTTTCGCTTCTTCTTCATGAGGAGGTCCTTCCTTTCATGGGTTTGCTTCTTCCTCATGGGATAGGAATTTGTTTTGGCCAGTAACCGTCCTCTTACTCTCAGATGTAAGAGAAAAAGCACAAGTATTGGTTTGTAACCATGCTCTTATCTTCAGATGCAAGAGACTTGTAACCCTATTAACAATGGGTTCTTGTAACTTGTAACTCATTTTTACTGCAATAAACATGAAAAGAGTTAGCATTTTGTTTGGACTATCTTGCTTGTTTTCACGTTATGCCCCTTTCTTTTGAATACACATCATGGATAATACTTCTTTAGGTATCGCCCGTTGGTAGGGGGCATTGCCTCTTCTCCATTAGGGTTTGTCAATATGTAGGCTCTTTTGGGTGAGACCTTTTTTACTGTAAGGGGACCTTCCCACTTAGGCTCAAACTTCCCTTTGTGTCGGCCATGCATGACAATAGGCATCTTGACAGCTAAGACTAGATCACCACGAGTGAATGAGTAGATCTTGACAGGCTTGTTAAAAGTCCTCTTCATTCTCCCTTGGTTGAGTTCAAGGTTTTGCTAAGCCTCTAGCGTCTTTCCGTCGAGTGCATCCAATTCTTGATATCAGAGCTTGACTCTCTCATCTTCGGTTATTCCTTGTTGAATAGCGACTCACAATGAAGGCATATGTATTTCGAGAGGTAAACCAGCTTCACCCTCGTAGAGCAGAGAATAAGGAGTGGAATCAGTAACATTTCGTGTAGTAGAACGATAAGCCCACAATGCTTTGAGAAGTTTCTCATGCCATTTTTTCCTTGTTTTTGATACTGACTTTCTTAAGACATTGCACAGAGTCTTATTGAAGGCCTCAGCTAATCCATTTGCCCGAGGGTGGTATATAGTCGAGTACCTCCATTCGAAACCGAATTGGTTAACTAAGCGATCAATGTGATGACTCGTAAATTGAGGGCCATTGTCAGATATGATTCAGTCAGGCACCCCGAAGCAATATATGATATGATGTTATACGAAGCAGGCTACCGCTATCCCAGGAACCTGCTTAAGGGGGACCGCTTCAGCCCACTTAGAGAAGTAATCTATTGCAGCTAGGATAAAAACATGGCCCATTACAGAAGGGGGGCCAATAGGCCCTACGATATCCATACCCCATTGTGAGAAGGACCATGATGCACCCGTAGGGTGTAAGGGCTGTGAAGGCTGGTGAGCCAGGCTGGAATGTATTTGGTATACTTGGCACTTTGTAGCATAGCTTAAGGAATTGGCTATCATGGAATGCCAATAGTATCCCAACTTACATAACGTTCATAGAGTTTAGGATCGGACTGATGTAGTCCACAGATGCTTGAGTAAACTTCTTTTAACACCTTACTTGCTCCTTAGATATCGACGCATCTAAGAAGAATGCCGTCAAACGACCATCTGAAGAGAGAATCTCCTTCAAGGAAGGTATACTTGGTGGACATTCGACGTATGTTATGGCATTTCGGGAGCCTGTCATGTTTTAGGAAACTGGTGATGGGCTCTCTCCAATCTTCTACCTACTCAATTTCTGCGCACATTGGGTCAAAGAATTCTGGTCCCTGATTTTGACCCGTAGCTCCTTGACTATGTGTTATTGCTTGATCAGTTTTGATTACTTCTTTAGCTGATAGAAGTTTTAGAAATGGATAAGGGGGACACTCGGGGATGATATTTCTCTCGTCATCTGCATCGACCTTGGTTATTAAATAGATGTATCTTCATTTTTCCATCGAAACATATGTGGGACCTGATGAGGACAACTGAATTGTAGTACCGAGCTTTGCGAGTGCATCGTCCTACGAATTTAGCCTCCTGGGGATGTGACTCAAGGATATGTCTTCAAACTAGGTGATATATGATTTTACAGTATTGTGATAAGGCTTGAGAGTGTCTTTTCTCACATCATAGATCCCTTTGATTTGTCGGATAACCAACTCAGAGTTGCATTAGATCTTAAGTTGCTCCAAGTCGACATCGAAGTCTATCTCAAGTGTGATTATAAGGGCCATATATTATGCCTCATTATGAGAACCGACTTGAGCGAGAGAGAAAGAAAGTGGCAATACTCCTACTCTCAGAGTCAGGAATACTACTATGGCACCTCCTCGATCTGATTGGAAAGCTCCATCGAAGTATAATTCCCTCGCATGAACAAGGTTAGTACAAAATACTTCTTCATCGAGGAGGTCGCTTGATAAAGGAGATTCTGCCGGCACAGGGTGCCCTGGAGAAAATTAGCTTAGGTTTGGCCCTTGATGGCCTTCTGTGGGACATACATGATATTGAACTCCATCAACAATAATGCCCACTTAGAAAGGCATCATGACAAGCATGGGCGTGTCATGAGAAACTTTATAGGGTCAACTTTTGATATAAGTTTTACATCATGACCAAGCAAGCAATGGAGGAGCTTCTGTACTGCGAAGATCAGGGCTGGACGCATTTTTTCTATTGGGGGATAATTCTTCTCGGTCCCTTGCATCCCGCGGCTGAGGTAATATAACATAGTCTCTTTTCTCTCTTCATCGTTTTTTGCCAATAATGCTCCGAGTTACTCATCTAAGGTAATCACATATAAAATGTGGGGCTTTCCCAATACTGGTGTAGAGAATACTGGAGGGTTGAGTAAATAATGTTTGATGTCATCCAAGGCTGTCTGACATGCTTCATCCATGATGAATGGTGTATCTTTCTTTAGCATGTGTGTAAAGGGTTTACAATGATCTAAGAGGTTCAAGATGAAGCTATGAATGTGTGCCAGTAGCCCTTAGTGGAAACGCAGTTCTCGAAGTGAAGTCGGTGACGGCATTTCTTGGATTGCCTTGATGTTGACTGGCTCAACTTCAAGCCCACGATATTTGACAATGAACCCCAAGAATTTTCCCGAATGCACCCCAAAAGTGCATTTCAGCAGCTTCATTTTTAGTTGATGGAGCCGCAAGCATTTGAACACCTTTTCAAGATCTCTCATATGAGAATCATTCTCTTTGGATTTTACCACCAAGTCTTCCACATAACACTCCACCTCTTTGTGCATCATGTCTCAAAAAATGGTCGCCATTGCTCTCTTGTATGTGGCGTCGACATTCTTTAATCCAAAAGGCATCATTGTGTAACAGAAGACCTCGTTCGTAGTTAAGAATGTTGTGGCCTCTTCATCGTCAGGCACCATCCTTATCTCATTATAGCCGGAGTATCCATCCATGAAGGAAAAGATTTGACAATGAGCTGTGGAGTCAATGAACATCTCAATGAATGGCAACGAGAAGTCATCCTTGGGGCAAGTGGTATTCAAATCGTGAAAGTCAATGCAGACCCTGATTTGACCATTCTTCTTCTTGATTGGAACGACAATTGCTAGCCATTTCGGGTACTTGACTTCACGGATGAAACCTATTTGTTTAAGTTTAGTTATCTCGACATCTATCTGCATTTCAAGATCAGCCTGAACCTTCTTGATTTCTGTTCGGCAGGTTTGACAGTCGGATCAATGCCGAGAAGGTGAACGACGACTTGAGGATCTAAACCTGGCGTCTCACGGTAATGCCAGGCAAAGACATCTTGGTTCCTTTTCAAGAAGGTAATGAACTCATGTTTCTTGTCTAGAGGCCTTATTGCTGAAATGAAGGTATGTCTGGGGTCCTCTTCATCTCCAAGATTTATTTCTTTGAGTTCGTCAACTGTGACCTTACAACCTTCTTCCAATTCTTCTGGAGCCTCTTGCAACTCTTCATCACTGTTTTCAGGGATCTTTTGATTGACCTCAAATGCAGAGACCCATGATCTTGACATCTCTGCCTCCGATAAAGGTCAAGAGTGGATTATAATTTCTGCATCTTTCCTCGTTTGAGGAAAGGAAGGGTCTTCAATAAAAAGGGGTTGTTTCTTGGACTGCAAGAGTTTGTCTCGGAGATTGCAAGGAATTTGGGATTCAACGATTGTAGTGCAAGAAGTATGCCAATGAGAATCACTTGGCCTTTAAGCAGCTATCTGCAGTGTTTGGTCCACACGGGTTGGTGTTTCACAGACTTGTATCATGTAGCAAGTTTCCTAAGAGTAGAAACATTGCCCCCTCGACTCTCTTAATCTCTGCTCAAAGTCGGGCTCAGGGGGGCACTGGGGCTTCTTTGGCTTCAACTTCTTATGCTTCTTTGATGAAGGTGGTGCTGCCTTGGCTTTAGCTACCAGGGCATCGGCAACTGTTAAGAATCTTACTATCGGTGCTAGGGTCTTTCTCAAGCGCTTCCGCTGCGTCCTGCTTATATTGATTCCTTCGAATCCCCGGTCGAGAGCCTCGAAGTCTGAGCACATCAAGGTCATACCTAAAGAAGACATAGGAGAAAGAGAATGAGAAGCAAGAGAAGAAGGTGTAGAAAGGTTAGAAAGCGGGGGACTTTTAAGGTCATTCCCCTCATCAGACCAATTTGGGCAGCTTTTTATGTCATCATCAAGATTGGACGATTGCAGGGGGTCTTTTAGGTCTTTCCCTTGCTTAGATCATTGGGAAGTGCATTTAACGTCGTTACCCTTATTGGACGTGTGCATGGGTCTTTTAGGTCTTTCCCTTGTTTAAACCGTTGGGGAGTGCTTTTAACGTCGTCACCATCATTGGACTTGTGCTGAGTGGAAGATGGCACGAGATGTCTTCTTGACAGGATGAAGAAGGAAAAAGGATTGTGCAAGGGACGAAGTCCAGCAAAGTTGGCAACGGAGGATGGGGCCCGAGAAATTCATGCTCAACTGTGGGTTGAGAAGTCTTGTTTCTTTGGCGAGCAGCCCTTGGTGCCCATCTCTTTTTTATTTTCTGAAGTGATGTCTGATTCTTCTCGCTGAGGTGGCAAACCGCTCTATCTTCGTGAACCACTTCTGGTCTTAAGGACTTGAGTCAGCTTCGGCCATGGTAGATCATCCATGGCTGGGAAGTCGAGGGTTCTGCAGAGTCTGGGTCATTGATCGGAAGGTCCTACCTTGTGAGGTCTTCTTGCCCCGACGAGGAAGTGATTTGGGGATCACTTCGTTGTAAAATTCTTGACAATCCCACATCTTCTCTGCGAATATATCAAGGAAAGTTGTGAATTCTGACAAATAATGAGCTCTTATCTGATGGAATGGGCACCAACGATTTTCAGTCCCCTTAGCAAGGCGATGGGGTTGCCTTGCATGCTTTAGTATGATTATGCCTTCCTGAAGCATTATAATGAAGAGGGTGTAGAGGATACCCGGCATTTTGTCCTCCTCTTGAATGATTACGGCATGGGAGGCCTCATTTGCCCCGAAGGCCTTCTTCAAATCTTTAAGCTTTATCTGACCTTTCAGCATCAGGGCCTCAATGATATCCTTCAGTGTGTAGCAGTCATCTATGGGATGATTGATCCTCTGATGGTAGGCACAATAATTTGCCTGAGTGTCAGGGCCAGATTGCTCAGGGAACCTGGCTTCTAGAAGCTGGATCATATTCTGCTCTAATAATAACTGGAACAGCGCAGGGACCCCTTCTTTTTTGAAGGGATAGAATTTATTCCTATGCCTGGTGAAATAATCACTTCGATCAAAGTTGGCTTGTGGTGGTACTCGATTGTACAACTATTGCTGCTTGCTAGCCTGGGGTGTTACCTTCGCCTTGATTACCTCTTTAGAGTGGTCCAAAGTTTGAGAGGGAGCCTTCTTTGAATCAGTGACCATAATGGCTGCACTAATTATCCCTTTCTGTTGGCTGTCCCATGTGTTACTCCGAGAGCAACCATTACCCCGGTTGTTCGCTGAACTTGTAGATGGTTGTCGTGCCCCACCATGATGGCGTGACAAACTTTCTATGTGAACTGATATAGAGATCAACTCTGACATGGAGGTCGGATTAACGGCCTCTACATGTAGAGCGATTTTTGGTCGCTTGTTCCTCACGTAAGTTTGGACTGCTTCCTTCTCGGGCATAGGATTAGGATGGCAGGAAGCCAAGTTTCTCCATCTTGATATGAACTTATCTATGGGCTCATTAGGGTCTTGAGTCAAGGTGGGAAGCTCGATGGTTTGAACGTCTCTCTCGACCCCACAGAAGCGTTAATAGAACAATTTCTCCATCTCCTCCCATGCATGTATCGAGTTTAAAGGATGTCGGGCATGCCATTAAAATGCTGGGCCATCAAGGGTCTCAACGAATTGGCGGAGAAGAAGTCTCCTATCAGCTGTTGTTTCTCGACATGCTGCCTGGAAGTGGGCAATATGCTGGTTTGGGGAGGTGGTTCTGCGAAATAGAGGAAACTTCCCTTTCTTATAGTCTGAGGGGAATGAGACCTGATCAATACAAGAAGGATATGGGCTTTGATAAGGCGTCGCACTCTGTATGCCCTCGAATTTGTCTGTTCTTTAGGCTATGAGTGACCATAGCATTAATATCTGATTGAGAAATCGGATGAGGGATAGAATTGTCTTGTGAGGTAGATGGAGGAGGCTGCCATGGAGGTACACCATCAGAGTGATGGGAATTGACCTCATGGTTAGCCAACTGGCGTGCCACGTCAATACGATCGATCTTCTCCATCATCGTGTGCACCATGTCCTCAAACTTGTTCATATGATCCTCTTGCGCCTCGGTGGGCTCGCTTATGACCATTACGCTGTCTATTTCATTATGGGGTCGAAGTTAGTGGCAACAAAGGGTTTGCGAGCTTGACGGGTTGTACATGGTAGGTCAGTCAGTAGTGGGTTAGCATGCCCTGACGGAACTCGACTTTTGTACGCAGATCTCCTTTGGATCGGTTCTCGATGGTCTTGGGACAGTGGCTAAGGAGTGGCTGGGTCTTCTTCTGCAATAGTAACCATAGCACAGGGCTCATTGGGCTCTTCTTCAGGCTTCATCATCTGAAGGGGGTAGAGGGGATTCAAGTGAAGAGGGTCGTCAAAATTAGGCTATTATGATTGCCTTGGTCACCTCCTTAGTGGAAATTCACAAACCTCCAACACATTTAGCCTTGAGGTTTTGATGGACCTCGTGCCAAAACTACGATCTAGGTCCCAGCAGGTCAACTCTTCCTGCACAGGTGGGAGCTGTCTCTATCAGGGGCGGCAATGGATGAGGGTCAGGAATTAGAGTCATCTTGGGCCAAGGAGGATGAAGGACTCGATCTTCCATGAGGTCTATGCCCCAAGCTCCCTTATGAGCCCCATAGACATGACCAAAGTGTTGGGGTTTGTTCAGGATGGCACTCTTCAGGAAAACCTTTGAGTACTAAGGTTGGAGGTACTTTCTCGATGAACGAGGAGCAGGCTGGGGTAGGATCGACTCATGAGGACGCTTGAGTTGAGGACGAGGGGACGTCTAAGATGGCGACATGTTTGCACCCCCTGAAGAAGGATTACAGGGGACTTGAGGGTCAACCTAGGCTCGTGCAAGTGATCTGGCCTTAGGAGGCCGAGAACAACGAGTAGGTGTCTGTAAGAGAACAGGTGCAGCCCTGCCTATTACAGGGTGTACTTGTGTGTGCATAGGAGAAGGACGAGAAGGTTGTCACATGTGTACTCAGGTTGGCGCAATAAGGGCACTGCCTTGAGCAGTGAGATGCACATGAGTGGCATGCGTAGGATCTGGCCTTGGAAGGTTCGATCTTATACACGGAATCGAGGTAACATAATGGTTGCACCGAGGTGTGACTCGAGTGGGTGACCCACAAGCCTTATGGTATGTGTGAGGAGTGGAAAGCATAGGGTTTCCACGTCGAAATGTTGAGCCTCTAGGAGAAGCAATGACAGCTTGCTTGCCTTTTGCAGAAAGGGACAGGGCAACCTTCCGGCATACCTTAGAAACACACCCGGCAAGTGACTTGCCAGTGGCTGGGTGCATGCTGTGTGGGGCAACATAAGTGTCGCCCATGCAAGGCACCTTAGTGGAGTTTCCACTAGATTGAAGAGATGGCGAGTGAGGGACCTTCAAGTCTCTCTTCACACCGATCTAGGTTAAGACTTGGGAGCTAGACAAGGGGTTTTTGCTCAAGAGGATGGTTGGGAACGAAGTCGAAGGACCTTGTTCCCAAGGGACTCTCTCGAATAAGGGGATTAAGAAAATCCCCAATCCGGATAACAAAACCCAATAGCCATAAGTGAATGTGAAAGGAGAATGAAAGTAAATAAAGAAGAAATTAGTCAAACAAGAACGATCCAACTAAGGGGTAGTAAGTCCCCAGTCAAATCACCAAGCAGGTTAGGTGCCTCGATCTCACCCTCCGGATCCTGGAGGATCGGGTGGCACGCGTCTCAGGTTTCGGGGGAGACTCGGGATGTTTTTGAGATCACTCTCTCGGGAACCTCGTTCGAAAATGGGGGCAGGTGTTACCAACTGGTGACAGCGGAATTTAAAGGTGGGTTCAGGATTTGCTCCTGCTGACTCGCTTGGGCTCCCTCTTAGATCACGAAGAAATCCTCCCAGTAATGAAACTGGTTGGAAATCGCCTCCCTTGGCTTGTATTCTTCTTATTTTATGCTTTCCTACAATCACACACATATATAGCAGAGGTTATAGGATAGGTGCAGACCTCACCATTTTCCTCTTTGATGATCATACGCAAGCATGTGTCTTCCATAAGAAGAAAGAAAGACGGGGGGGAGAGAAGAATTTGACCAAGTGAGAAGATGAGAGCAGTGGCTAGGATGGTCGATAATTGGCGTAACGTGGTAGCAAAAAGGGCTCGGTAACTATGACAGGTTCACGAGATTGCTATTAGACGCTATTGCCAATATCAACTAGCTAAGCACGATGGTCGGTCAGTCGTGGCAGTAAAGCGAACCAAGCAAACCTGGAGCAACAACATTATGGCTAAACAACAGAACTGCCATGAGATGCTAACCTCAATCCCTCTTGGTCGAATGAAAGAGTAGTAGAGGAATGGTTAAAGAGAAGAAGGGAATGGACGGAAGGAGAGAGAAGAAGGAAGAGAGGAGGGAGAAGAAGGAAGAGGAGATGCAGTACATAGCCGATTTTTTCAGGAGATGGGAGAGAGCGGAAGCAGTCGGCGCTATGCTTCACCGACTGTGTCAGATGAGAAGAGAGTAAGTGAAACAACTGGTGCTAGGTCTTGCCAACAGACAGAAGAAGAAAGGAAAAGCCAGCCGGCGCTAGGTCTCATCGATTAACAGAAGAGGAAAGAGAAGACCAACAGGGACCGAGTCTCGACGACTTATAACAAAAGAAAGAGAAGACCAACTGACACTAGGCCTCACCGATTGATAGAAGCAGAGAGAGAAGATCAATCGGTGCTAGGTCATACTAACTGATAGAAGCAGAGAGAAGACCAACCGGTGACCGATAGGTAAAAGAAGAAGAGAGAGAAGACCAACTGGCGTTAGGTCTCGTTGACTAGTAGAAAAAGAGAGAGAAGACCAAGCAGTGCTAAGTCTCACTGACTGATAGAAGAAGATAGAGAAGACCAACCGATGCTAAGTCTCGCCGACTGGTAGAAGTAAATAGAGAGGGCCAACCGGTGCTAGGCCTTGCTAGTTGATAGAAGCAGATAGAGAGGACCAACAGGAGCTAGGTCTGGCCAGTTGATAGAAGAAGAGAGGGAAGACCAACAGGTGATAGGTCTTGCCAGTTGATAAAAGAAGATAGAGAAGATCAACTGACATTAGGTCTCACAAGTTGTTCAAATAAGATAGAGAGGGCCAGTGCTAGGTCTCACCAGTTCACATAAGAGAGAGAGAGAAGAGAGATAAAGAGAGAAGAGAGAGAAGAGAGGGAAAGAGAGAAGAGAGAGAAGAGAGAGGGAGAGAGAAGAGAGAGAGAGAAGAGAGATAATAGAGAGAGAAGAGGAAAGAGAGAGAAAGAGAGAGAGAGAAGAGAGAGAGAAGAGAGAGAGAGAGAAAAGCGAGAAGAGAGGGAGAAGAGAGAAAGTTACTTACCCGAAGAGTATCGACCTTGTTCTTCTCTCTCCTCTCTCTCTCCAAGATGTACTCACAGGCTCAAGCAAGGAATCAAAATTTTATTGAATCTTCAAAAGAATGAATCGAGCGTCTAGAGTCTTTTTTTTCATTGAGGCAGTGCACGTTTTTATAGAATTGTGCCCAAACATGGGTGGATTGATCAAAATTAGGCCTAATTGCTGAAAATTAAGATAGAATTACATTAAAAGAAATTTTAAGAAATGGATGCAAAATGACTGTTTGCCCCTGCCTAACAATGTGTGGAATTGTTGAACAGTCCTTGCTGCTGCACAAGATCTTGCATGATCCTCCATGGCTGACCTGAGGGTGTTCTAGTACCCATTTAATTGAAAGATTATTATTTCCTAATAGGGCTCCGCATGGCGATCGTTTTGATACCAATTTCGAGTCATGAATCATGTTTTTGAGTCATGATCACGAGACTTGAAATTTGGTTGAATTTTGGAAACTTCAGATCAATAGTGTGGTTATTCCTTAATGTTTTTTTATGATTTCTTCGTCGTAGTATACTGAGCATGCTGTCACGATCGCGTGGCAACAAACAGAATGCGATTAGGAGCCCGAACAAAGATTTCGCAACTTTTGAGTTTTGGCTGAAATTTGGAATTCGTCGACCAGAATTTCAGTCACTTAATCGGCTTCATGCTTGAAATATGACCGTTCATCATGTATAAGGTTAAGACCAATGATAGCCTTGGACCTTACGCACACAATGGAATTGGTTTCTCGTCGAGCCGTTGTGTAAGCGTCGTGATTTTGTCTATTGAGCGAGGCATGTCGCTGCTGAAGTTTCTGCAACTTCTTCACGGATCTGCAAATTTTCTCTAGATTTTGTCCCTACTCGGACATCGTCTCGGGGCGTGCCACATATCGAATTGTTGGTCTTGATGAGACGAATACGCTCACTAAATTTGGGAGTGACCTGACTTGGAACGAGTGAATTATGTGTCCCGAAAGTAACTACCCATGACTGTAAAAATAGTCACCTTTAATGGTGTTTTGGTGCAGTGAGACCACACGGGAATAGAGTGCGGCCCCTCATGTTTCAATGTTTTGCTCATATCTTTGTTCTGGAGTGTTTGATTAAGCCAAATCATGGCCCATAGGGATTTTCGATTATGCCAGATCTAATGGTCATGATCCCACAGTGACTTGAGACACCAACAATGTAGTTCCAGTTGTAGGGCCTGTTTCAGGGTGCGAGAAGCCATTTTTTTGAAAAGTGTTCCTTTGTGTTCACTACTTTAGACATGTCGAAATGCGACGAAACTTAGTAGGTGGTCTTTTGGAGTGTTGATGACGATCTTGACCAACTATGGTTCCATTTTGAGACTGTCAAGAATTTTCAGTGTTTTGTAGGCTTTTTTGACCTGCTTCCTACCAGGGACCAAGGTGACGAAACAGACCCACTAGCTAATGACGAGTATGGATGGCGGGATGGTTCACCATTTTGTGAGCACGGGTGAGACTCACTGGGGAATGATGAATGGTAATGGATGAAGATAGATTTACTGGCGAGGTGATGAAGTTGATGTGCTCACATGGATGGGTTGATTAGGGAAGACGTGCGTGAAGATGCAGGTAAAAGGCGTGTGCGCATGTCTGATGGCATGTTTAAGGTCATGCGTCTAGGACTTGTGAAAATAAGTTTAATGTCATGAGGCTAGGACGTGCACTATGGTTTAAGGTCATATAGCTTGGACTGTGGTTATGCAGTTTAGAGTTATGTAACTAGGACCATGCAGTTTAAGGTCATGCAACTAGACCTCCGCTATAGTTTAAGGTCATATAGTTTGGACCATGGTACTAAGCCTTTTAATGTCATGCAGCCAAGACGTGCACTATGGGTTAAGGTCATGTAGCTTGGACAATGGTTATGCAGTTTAGAGTCATGAAACTTGGACTATGCAGTTAAGGTAGTGCAACTAGACTTCTGCTACAGTTTAAGGTCATATAGTTTGGACCATGCAGTATTAGGGTCGCACGCACGGACCAAGGCTATGCAGATTGAGGTCATGCAGCACAGACCAAGGCTGTGCAGTTTAAGGTCATGTAACTTGGATCATGGTTGTGCAGTTTAAGGTCATGCAGCTCGAACCAAGGCTGTGCAGTATAAGGTCATGCATCTTGGACCAAGGTTGTGCAGTTTAAGGACATGTAGCTCAGACCATGGCTGTGCAGTTTAAGGTCATGCAACTTAGACCATGGTGTGGGTAGCCATGTAGGCAAAGAATCTTTATGGGGGGTAGATCTGTGGATAGCTATTTGAGTCCTTGGGGATAAAATGATTAAGGCTAGCAGGGGTTTAGATGGAGAAGCAGACTTCACTGGGGATTAAGAGACAAGTATGACTCCCTAAGGTGAAGGATGGAATTCCATGGGGAATAGGTTCATGGAAGGTAACCCGACTCCTGAGAATAAAATAGCTTGGTGCGAGACTGACCCACAGGGGTTTGAACAGGTAAGCACGACCTTAACTCCACTGGGGATCAAGGTGCTACAGTACGGGTGTAGTTTCTACTAAGAATGAGGGACAGTGGCCTGCTCCTGACTCCATTGGGGATGACAGAGGTTAGGTTTTGATGTAACTCCACTAGGGATAGTGGTAGAATACTCACAGTGATGATCAAGTCCGGACATGCGCTGTGTTAGCCACATACAGCAGCAACATGCACGGTGATAGTCATTAGTGCACATAACACTAGCATGAGCGGCGTTGGCATGCATGGAGTGGTCACAGGTGGCAGTAGCACTGGCATGCACAGCGTTGGTTGCATGTGGCGTTAGTCATGCTCGGTGATACTGATGGCATTAGTCTGCATTCAAGATTGGTTGCACGTGACGTTAGTGATAGGTTATGATAAGCCTATATTCGGGCCTCAGGTCTGAGCCTAACCCGGTGCAACCCATCAGAGGGTTGGTGTTCGGAGTTGCGCGATTAGCGGTAAGCCTTTGTTTTGGGCCTCGGGTTTGAGCCCGACCTAGTCCGACCCATTACCGCTTGGCCTTCAGAGACCTGTCTTGTATTCTTGCTTTGTGAGGGGTACCTTAGGGAATCGTCATTTATATAACGGAGTAAGACCCCATTTTTATTATTTTACTGAAGGTAAAAAGGTGAGAGTTTAACAGTGAGAGAGAAGAGGCTTTTAGCGAGAACTCCAACGAGCATGTAGTTATTTAACAGCTTAGATAGGGAGTCCGCAAGAGTTTGCTGAGGAGCACCGAGGTTCCCACTGAGGAATAGAAGGTTCGGGAGAAGAAGGGAGAACTTCAATGGGCGGCAGAAGTATTTCAGCAGAGGTTCCCAGTCATCGAAGTGGTGGGGAAAGAGGCAAGCGAGGGTCACCGGACATTTTTGTGAACTTTCAGTGGTTCCTGGTGGTTTTTCGTCATCGTGGAGTAGTGGGAGAGTAGCAGTTCTGAGTGGAAGTGTTTCCCGACATCAGGAAAAACAGAAAAAGGCATCACAGTTGATTTCCAACGAGTGGAGAGATGGTTTCCTGATGGGCAACAGAAGGTCGTAGGGAAAGTGAATAGTTGCAGGTAGTCGGACAGCGATCAGGGAAAGTGAATCAGCCACAAATAGTCGGGCATTCATGGGGAGACGAAGGGCTACCAGGGATTTTCTAGAGAGTTTAGAGTGGTTCCCCGGTATCACTGGTCACCGATAAGGAGAGGGAAAGAATGAAGAGGGCTTTTAGAAAAGAAGGAGTGAGTTCTCGGCGAGAAGGAGTGAAGGGTCAAGGAGAAAAAGAACAGTTGCAGGAAGGCAGACAGTCGGGGGGTGAACGGTGGTTTGGTGCCTCGATCTCACCTTCCAGATCCAGCTGATCTGGCACCACGTGTCTCGGGTTTCGAGGGAACTCAGGACTTGAGATCGCTCTCTCGGGATCCTTGCTCAAGAGCAATGGCAGGTGGACCAACTGATGAGAGAGGATTTTAAGGTGGGTTCGCGACTTACTCGGGCTGGCTCGTGTAGGAGCCCTCTTAGATCACGAAGAAAGCTCCCCAGTCGTAAACCTGGTTCGAAATTGCCTCCCTAAGCATGTATTCTCCGGTTTCTGCAATCATACACATATGGCAAATGTTACAAGACAAGTGGGTCAAGGGACCCCACCTTGCCTTTGGGGAACATACACGAACGTGCACATTCAAAAAGAGGAAGAGAAGAATGAGAGAAGAAATATTAGGGTTAGAAGAATTTGACCAGACGGCGAGCCCGACATAGTGACTAAACTAGTAGGTAAGTAACCTGACGTGGTAGTACAACAGGCTCGATAACTCAGATTGGCTCAACAAAATTACTACTAGACGACAGTATCAATACCGACTAGCTAGACACAATGGCTAGTCTCTCCTGGTGATAAAGCGAGCACAGTGACTCTAACCAACACAACGACATTACGGCTAAACCACATGACTACCATGGAAGGCTAGTCTTGACCTCTCCTGGTCAAACGAAAGGGTAAGGGAAAGAAAGAAGAAGAACAGGAAGATAGAGAGAAGAGAAGAAGAAGAAGAAAAGAAGAGAAAAGAGAAGAGGAAGAGAGTAAGAGAGAAAATGATGAAAGAAGAAGAAGATATAGAAGGAAAGGAAGGGAGAAGGAGAACACGAACGATAATGAGATGGGGAGAGAGAAGACTCAGACGGAAATGGCTTCCGCCGACTATGACATGAGGAAGAAAAAAGTGAGGAGGAAACACAGGCAGCAACAGGCTTCCACCGGTTGTGACATGAGAAAGAGGTAAATGAAATTCAAGCGGCAATGCTCCTTCGCCGGCCATGACATGAGGAGAGAAGAAAGGGAAAGAACATAGGTAGCGATGTGCTTTCGCAGTCTGTGATAGAAGAGAGAGAGAAGGAACACAGGCAGCAATAGGCTTATGTTGTCTTTAGCAGAAGAAAGAGGAGAGAGAATGAACACAGGAGGCAATAAACTTGCACCGTTTGTGATAGAAGAATGAGGAAGGAAAAACACAGGTGGCGCTAAGCTTGCACCGGTTGTGACACCGGCAGTGCTAGGCTTATGCTGGTTGTGACAGATGACAAGAAAGAGAGAGAAAACACAGGCGACGATAGGCTTACGCCGTCTGTGATAAAAGAGAGAAGAGAGAATTTTGACAAAGGCCCAGCCCACCACTTGGGCTAAGACCCAGCTTACTGTTCGTGTCTCATGAGCAAGAAGGCATCACGCTAGACGATAGGTCTGTCATGGGTGAATGGAGAAAAGAGAGAAGTGCAGGGAAAGTGAAAAATGATAAATCAAAGGAGGAAGAGAGAGAAAGAGATAGAGATGAGAACAGAGGAGAGAGAAATAGAGATGAAAAAAGAGGAGAGATAATGTGAGATAAAGATGAGAAAAGAGGAGAGAGAAAAGAGGAAGAGAGATAAAGTAACCTTATCAAGAGATAACGACCCTTTTCTTCTCTCCTCTCTCTCTCTCTCTCCAAAATGCACCCACAATCTTAAGCATTAATTGAAATCTTTTATTGAATGATTGAAGAATGAATCAAAGGACCTTTTACAATTAGGCTTTGCATGTTTCTATAGAATTGGGCCCAAACATGGGTGGATACCAAAAAACTATCTAAATTGGTGATAATTACAATTTAATTGAATTAAAATAAATTAAGAAAATTAAGTGCAAAGGAATGTTTTGCCCTTGCCTAACAATGTGTGAAATTCCAGAACAGTTCCTGCTGTTATCCGAGAACTTGCATGATCTATGACTGATCCAGGATTGCTTTGATGCCTGTTTGATCGAAAGAAAATTATTTTTTTGTAGGGCTCGGCATAACGATCAATTTGATACCAACTTCGAGCCATGAATCATGTTTTTTGGCCATGATCATAAGACTTGAAATTTGCATGAATCTTGAAAATTTTGGATAGATAGTGCGCTTGTTCCTTGATTTTTTCCTTAGTTTCTTTGCTGAATCACATTGTGCATGCTGTTTGCAATAAACGCAACTTGATTTCGTATCTGGACAAAGATTTCATTGTCTTAAGCTTTTGGCTGGAATCTTGAAATCCAGCTGCTGTAATTTATAGTAGCTTCAACGCCTCCGTGTGTGAAATCCAATTGTTCATCGTATGCAGTTTTTGTACTAAAGATAGCCTCAGACCTTATGCACATGATGCAATTGGTTGCATGTTGATCGGATATGCGAGCGCCGTGATTTGGCCACTCAAATGAGGCGTGTTGCTGCTGAATTTTTTACATTTTTCTTCAAGGATAAGCAACTTCTCTCTAGTTTTTCTCCCTGTTCAAGCATCGTCACGGGGTGTACGACATGTCGAAACGCTCGTCTTGATGAGACGAACATGCCCACCAACTTTAAGCATGATCTGACTTGGACGAGTGAGATATGGGCCTCGAAAGTCACTGCTCGTGTTTGTGAAAAGGACCACTTTTAATGGTGTTTTGGTGCAGGTTGGCCACATGAGAATAGTGTGTGGCCTACACGTTTTCGATACTTTACCAATAATTTTGTCCTGGAGTTTCCAATTAAGCCGAAAGTTGACCCATAGGAATTTTTAATCATGTCGAATCTAATGGTAGTGGTCCCATGGCTGTTTGACGCACCCAAAATATAGTTCTAGTTATGAGGTTCGATTTCAGGTGCTTGAGGCCAATTTTTCTTAAATTATTTCTTTGTATTCACTATCTTAGACATGTCAGATTGCGATGAAACTTGACAGGTGACCTTTTTGAGTGCTTATGAAGATCTTGAACAGTTTTGGGGCTACTATGAGTCTGTCAAGAATTTCACTATATGTTGAGCCTTTATTGATCTGCTTCCTCTTTATTCCGCATCAGGGACAAAGGTGTTGAAAAGTGTGTTCAAACAGCTTGGCCAGCCTAATGTTGTGCTTTGAGAGAATTAAGAAGGACAACATTCAGAAAATTTCCTTTGGCTCTATTACTTTTTTCTTCCTATCCATAGAATCATGTGAACATCGAGGAGATTCGCGTAATGTTGCAACTAGGATGCTCAGACGTTTGGATGCAACATACAGGTTCATCCATGAAGACTTTAGGGGGAGAAGGGAATTTTTTGAGGGATCCTGTCGATGTCCTCACCCTCGAGTGGACTGTTTGTGATTTTGAAGCTGAGGATTATGTACGGACCTCATTAGCTAGAATCAGGACCATCTGGAAATTGAGTGTCGTGTCCAAGGGCATTATTCCCATTTGGTCTGGGTTACTTTGTCTGAGATGGACAAAAAAAGAGCCTTTGGCCAGCGCTCATCTGCATTGTGCACCAGATATTCCTTGACAGGCAGGGTACCTCCGTTTATCGAGGGGACCAGCTTTGAGTATAACCCGTACCCACTGTTAGTAGTTTCACGTAACAAGTCCAAAGTCAAGGCTGACTTAGCCTTCTTGAGGAGTCTTTGGTTTGTTGGAGTGACTTTCTTGTTTGTTTGTTCTAGATGGTCTCCTGAAGAGCCTTTTTTCGGCGCTCGTCTATGTTCTGCACCAGTTATTCCTTGGCGGCTAGGGTACTTCAGTTTATCGTGGGGACCGACTTTGAGTATAACCCTAACCCACAATTAGCAGTCTCGCCCAATAGGTCCAAATTCATGGCTTAGCCTTCATGGGGCATCTCCGGCATCTTGCATTTAGTAACCTCTTGAGAATGATGCTCTTGTTCATGAGACTTGTCCTACCTTCTTGGTGAATCTTCTATCTTTCGAGTCCTTTTCGTAAATGGACTCAAGCTATCGGAATATTTTCCTTGAAGCTTGTATTTTTGGGTCCTGGTATTGTGACACCAGGGATTTTTCTTTGAAATGCTGGTTGACGTCACCTGTAGAGGTGAGTGCTGCATCAACCTGTTTATTGGTCCAAGCATCCTTTTGCAGATTTTCACTTGAACTTGGGAAGCAATGCCGTAGAAACGGTTTTCACCAACTTCATTTTTTTTGCGGCTCTTTACTCATGACCTTTCGGCCATGTCTACCCATATTCTTCAATTCTTACTCACAGTGCTCTTTCAAGTTTTCACCATGCCCGATTTTTTTTATTCTTACAGAACTCTTTTACTCATGGTTTCATGACCATGCCAATATGTAAATTTTAATCATGGCGTTTTCTTGACCAGGTATACACCATGCCCGTTATTATTTTTTTCTCTCTTATTTTTTGTGAAGGCGTGTTTAGGGTCATGCCTTTGGGACGTGTTGAACCTTGTAACGTCATGTGGCAAGAACGTGCACTACAGTTTAAAGGTCATACAACTGAACCATAATGAAGATGGATGGCAGTCTGTTGAGGCCATGTAGTGAGTATGGTGATGATTTTAGCTCACATTGGGGAGATGGCACAAGGCTACTTGTGAAAGATGGATGATGTACGAAAGGTGGGTGAAAAGTGATGACCCACTAGTTGACGAGTGTTATGGTTGGCGGGATGGTTCACCATTTTGTGAGCACGGGTTAGACTCACTGGGGAATGATGAATGATGATGAAATGGATGGAATCACTGGGGAGGTAATGAAGGTGATGAACGCACAAGAACGAGTCGGTTAGGGAAGATGTGCGTGAAAATGCACGTAGAAGGCGTGTGCGCGTATGTGGGAGCATGTTTAAGGTCGTGCCTCTGGGACCTTTGAAAAGAAGTTTAATGTCATGCAAGCAGGACGTGTACTATGGTTTAAGGTCATATAGCTTGGACCATGGTTAGGCAGTTTAAAGTCATGCAATTAGGACCATGCAGTCGTGCAACTAGACTTTCGCTACAGTTTGAGGTTGTATAGTTTGAACCGTGGTGTTAAGAATTTTATCATCATGCAGTTAGGACGTGTACTATGGTTTAAGGTCATATAGTTTGAACTGTACAGTTTAGGGTCACGCAGCTAGACCTCTGCTACAATTTAAGGTCATATAGTTTGGACCATGCAGTTTGGGTCATGCACATCGACCAAAGCTACGCAGTTTAAGGTCATGCAGCTAGGACCATGATGTGACTTGCCATTTAGGTGAAACTGCCTGCGGAATAAATCTGTAGATGGGAATCTGACTCGCTGGGGATAAAATGGTTAAGGCCAACAAGGGGTACAGATGGGAAGACTGACTTCATTAGGGATAATGGGAACATGTGTGGGTCCCTTATAGGTGAAAAATGGTACTTGACTTTTTGAGGACATGATAACTAGGTGTGAGGCAGACCCACTAAGGGTTGCATGTTAAAAATGACCCTAAATCCACTGGGGATAATGAGCTGCAGTATGAGCATGGCTCCTACTGGGGATGAGAAGTCATGGTTTAAGTAGAACGAACTAGGTACCACTCTGCTGGGGATAATAGGTCATGGTTAAGGTGTAACTCTACTGGGGATAATAGTAGTAAGACACGCACGACTTTAGCAAGGGGCATGTAACAATGAACTGTTTAGAACATAGCCGGCACTAAGCACAACGAACACTATTTCTTGGACACAGTCACCACTGAGTTGTTGAAAATGTAGCAGACACAGTGGACAGCCCGTGCTATATTTTGAACACAGTCGGCGCTGAGTTGCTGAGAACACAGTCGGCACTGGGGTTACTAAAAACATAGCCAGTGCTAGGTAATTTTTACAACATAGCTGGCACTGAATGTGGGTTACTGATTCGGCCTTGACTTGAGCCGCATAGGATTTCATGGGCGGCAATAAAACGTGCCTTGGGCCTCGGGTCCGAACCTGATTCGGTCTGACCCATTGATGTTTGGCCTTCTTGGACATGGCTGGGATTCCCAATTTTATAAAGGGCATTTAAGGAAAGCATCAGCTATATAAAGGGGTTAACCCCCATTTTCACTGTTTCATGAAGGGTAAAATAACTTAAGGTAAAACCTTGCTTTTAATGGTGACGGTGAAGTTTTTCGTTGAGAGCTTCGGCAAGTACAGGGTGTTCCGACAAGAGTTAGTAGGAGGTTGCCAACGTGCAGGGGAGGTTCCAGTCGATCAAGGGGATGCCTACTAGAAAGGAGTTCAGATTTCACCGTAGCTGCAGAAGTTTCTTGGCAGCGCAGGGAGTTTTCCAGCGAGACAGGAAACTTAGGTCGTGATTTTAAAAGTTTTGGAGAAGGGAAGAAAGGGCAGAAATTGCAGCAAACGGCTGCTCAGGGCTTTCTGGTGATTTTGGCAGTTTTCTAGGGGGTGTAAGTGGTTTCCTGATGACTTGAAGGAAAGGTCACAAAGGGTTTTCAGTTGCAGGAGAGAGTTTCCGATGGGAATCCGAAGGGCGCAGGGAAGACGAACCGTCATTGGAGGTGGATGGTTGCAGGAAGGTGAACGACTGTGATTCCACACGTGTGAGACGTGTGTCAGGCCAGGACGTGGCGATGACAGTTATTGGACATCGTGGAATCATCGAGGAGGCGAAGCGTCTTAGACAAAAAATCGAGGATCCTCAGGAATCAAGGGGGCGTGGGAAAATGAAAAGTCACTGGGAGGTGAATAGTCATGACGGCTTTGACTTTTTTAAAGCACAGTCAGCGCTGATCCTCAAGAATAGGTAGCCGACACTATGAGTTAGAAGCACAACAGGCGTTAGCCTTCGGAAGACACTACCGACGTTGGCCTCAGAAAAGTCAGCCAGCTCTGGGAGTTAGCAACACAGCCGGTGCTAGCCTTTGGAGGACACAGCCGGCACTGACCACAGACGTCTCTTATTAGTGCATGGTGGGTGTCAAGAAGCACATGGTGTTGCTCACGTGTGGCAGTGAGTTGCATGTGGGAATTGTTGCGCACGACGATGAGCAATGTGCGGCGATGTTCACGGATGATGCTAACTTGGGTATGCAAGGGGTTGTGACCAGTGGTCAAGCTTGGCTTATGATGCCCGTTGGAAGCCAAGTCCTTCAGCACAACAGTGAAGTCCATGTTGTTCTGTGAAAGGTCATCCATGGTGAACAAAGTATGCTCTCCATCATAGGCCAGTTCCTTGCCAGAGAAGTCTGCTTTATATGTTTGATATACTCGTCAGATGAATTGAAGCTCACTCAGAAATGGTTAGCTTCTTCTTTTGGCCTATAACCATCCTCTTTTGGTGGTTTTGTTTCTTCTTCATCAGGAGAGCATTTCTTTGGTGGTTTTGCTTCTTCTTCATGAGAAGAGCATTTGTTTTTGTCCTGTAACCTTCCTCGCACAAGTGGTTTTGCTTCTTGTTCATGAGAATGGAATTTTGGCCTGTAACCATCCTCTTATCCCTAGATGCAAGAGTAGTGCTACAGGTCTTGGCTTGTAGTCATGGTCTTATCCTCAGATGCAAGAGTCTTGTAACTTCCTTAATAATGGGCTTTTGATTGTAACTTGTAACTCCTTCTAGCTTGGACTTTCTGGCTTGGTTTTTCTATATCATCCTCCTAACATTTTTTTTACTTCTACGAATTGAGTCTCTTTTTTTTGAGTATGCATCATGGGTATTTCTTTTGATATTGTGCATTGATAGGGGCATTGCCTCCTCTCCATCAGGATGTGTTAGTATGTAAGCTCCATTTTGCAAGACCTTTTTTACTATAAAGGGAACTTCCCACTTGGGTTCAAACTTCCCTTTACGCAGGCCATACATAACAGTCGGCCTCTTGACGGCCAGAACTAGATTCCCATGGGGGAATGAGCAGACCTTGACTGACTTGTCAAAAGCCCTCTTCATTCTCCCTGATTGAGTTCGAGGTTCTGCTGAGCATCTAACCTCTTTTCGTCGAGTGCATCCAATTCTTGATTCTGGAGTTTGACTCTCTCATCTTCTGTTAGTCCTTGGTGTACAACGACACACAATGAAGGGATTTGAATTTCAAGGGGTAAAACTGCTTCACCCCCATAGACTAGGGAATCAGGTGTGGAATCGGTGGCATTTCTTGTGGTAGTGCGATAGGCCCACAAGGCTTCAGGAAACTTCTCATGTCAGTTCCTCTTCGTCTTTGATACAGATTTTTGTAAAACGTTGCACAGGGTCTTGTTGATAGCCTCAACTAATCTCTTGGCTCAAGGGTGATACATAGTTGAGTACCTCCATTCGAAGCTTGACTGGTTAACCAAGTGATCAATGTGATGATTCTTGAACTGAGGGTTGTTGTCAAATATAATTCGGTCAGGCACTCAGAACCGATATATGATGTGATGTCGCACGAAGCTAGCCACTATTTTTTCGAGAACTTGCTTAAGGGGGATTGCTTCAGCCCCCTTAGAGAAATAATATGTTGCACGTTTCCCGAAGGAAGGTCAATAGGCCCTACAATGCCCATACCCCATTGTGAGAAGGGCCATGATGCCACTGTAGGATGTAAGGGCTCTAGAGGCTGGTGAACAAGGCTTGAATGGATTTGGCACACCTGACACTTCTTAGCATAGTTTAAGGAATTAGCAATCATCGAAGACCAATAGTACCCCAACCTACGTATCCATTCATAGAGCTCGGGACCAGACTGATGCAATCCACAGATTTCTGGGTGTACTTCTTCCAGGGCCTTATTTGCTTCATGTGCGTCCACACATCTAAGAAGAATGCCGTCAAATGATCATTTGAGGAGAGCCTCTCCTTCAAGGAGGGTACACTTGGTAGACATTCGACGCACGCTGTTGTGCTCGACATGGTCCTTCAGAAGTCTACCATGTCTTAGAAAATTAGTGAGAGGCTCTCTCCAATCTTCTACGTGTTCAATATTCGCTCATATTGGGTCGAGGAACTTTGGTTCCTGGTTTTGAACCCTAACTCCTTGACTCCATGCCATTTGTTGTTCAGTCTTGATTACTTCTTTAGCTGATAAAAGTGCCCCGAATTGATAAGGAGGGCACTTGGGGAAGATATTTCTCTCATCATCTGCGTCTACCTCGGTTCTTAGTTCAATGTGTCTCCATTCTGCCACCCAGATAAGCGTGGGTCCTGATGATAATAATTGAATTGTAGCCCCGAGTTTTGCATGTGCGTCAGCCTGAGAGTTTAGCCTCCTGGGGATGAGACTCAAGGATACGTTCTCAAACTGGGCTATAGATGATTTTTCGATATCGTCATAAGGCTTTAAAGTGTCTTTTCTTACATCATATATTCCCTTGAGTTGTCTAATGACCAACTCAAAGTCACCATAGATCTTGAGCTGCTCGAAGTCTAGATCAAAAGCTATCTCCAATCCAATTATAAGGGCCTGATATTCTGCCTCATTATGGGAACCGACCTCAGCGAGAGAGAAAGAAAGTGGAAATACCCCTCTTTTCGAAGTAAAAAATGCCGCTCCTGTGCCTCCTCGATCTGATTGGAAAGGTCTGTCGAAGTACATTTCCCACGTGTGAGCAAGCTCTGCAGAAAATACTTCTTCATCAGGGAGATCACTTGATGAAGGAGATTCCGTCGGTACAGGGTGTGCTGCGAAAAAATTAGCCAAGGCGTGGCCCTTAATGGCCATTTGTGGGACATATGTGATGTCGAATTCCGACAGCAATAATGCCCATTTAGCAAGACGTCCTGACAAGCATAGGCGTGTCATGAGAAATTTTACAAGATCTGCTTTTGGTATAAGTTTCACTTCATGACCAAGCAAGTAGTGACAGAGTTTTTGTACTGTGAAGATTAGGGCAAGCACATCTTCTCTATTGGGGATAATTCTTCTCGGCCCCTTGCATCCTGTGGTTGAGATTATATAGCTTGGTCTCTTTTCCATCGTCACTGTTTTGTGCCAACAATACCTCAAGTGACTCATCCAAAGCAATCACATATAGGATGAGAGGTTTTCCCAACACTAGTGTGGAGAGCACTTGAGGGTTGAGCAAATAATGCTTGAGTCATCAAGGGCTTCTTGACATTCTTCGTCCCAAATAAATGGAGTATCTTTAATAGGTGTGTAAAGGATTTACAGCGACTTGAGAGATTTGAGATGAACGTGCAGATGTACGTTAGCTGCCATTGAAGAGAGCGTAGGTCTCGCATTGTGGTTGGCGACGACATTTCTTGGATTGCCTTGATCTTGACTGGCTCAACTTCAAGCCCTTGGTGTCTGACAATGACCCCAAGAATTTTCCTGAATGCATGTAAAAGTGCATTTCAGTTCATTTTAAGCTGATGAAGGTGTAGTCGCTTGAATACCTTTTCAAGGTCTCTCATGTGAACATCCTTCTCTTCGGATTTTACCACCAAGTCATCTATGTAACACTCCACCTCTTTGTGTATCATATCTCTGAAGATGGTCGTCATTGCCCTCTGATATGTGGCACCAACGTTCTTTAATCCGAAAGGCTTCATCGTGTAGCAGAAGACCCCTTTTATCGAGAACGCGGTGGCCTCCTCATCTTCGTGCACCATCCGTATCTGTTTATACTTAGAGTACCCATCCATGAAGGAAAAGATTTGACAGTGAGCCATAGAATCGATGAGCATCTCGGTGAATGGCAGCGGGAAGTCATCCTTGATACAGGCAGTATTCAAGTCACAGAAGTCAATGCAAACCCTGATTTGGAAATTCTTCTTCTTAACTTGAAGAACATTTGCTAGACATTTCGGGTACTTGACTTAACGAATGAAGCCTTCTTGTCTGCGTTTGGTCACTTCAGCATCCATCTGCATTTCGAGGTGAAGCTAAACCTCCTTGATTTTTGTTTGACAAGCGGATCAATGCCGAGATGGTGAACGACGACTTGAGGGTTTAAACCAGGCATCTCATGGTAATTCCAAGCAAAGGCGTCTCAGTTTGCTCACAAGAAAGTAATGAAATTTTCTTTCTCTTTTGAAGACATATTCGTTGAAATGAAAGTAGGCCAGGGGTCGCTTCGTTTCCAAGATTGATCTCCTCGAGCTCGTCTGTTGTGGCTTGACCGCCTTCTTCCCATTCTTCCGGGGCCTTTAAGAACACTTCCTCGTTGTTTTCAGAGGTCTTTTCGTTAACCTCAAGCACAGAGACCGACGATCCTGACATCTCTGCTTCCAAGAGGGCTCTAGGGTAGGTCGTGATTTTTGCACCTTTGTCGAACCGAGGGTAAAAAGGGTCAACCAAAAACTTGGAAAGCATATCAGGCTATAGGAGTTCATCTTGACAGTTACAGGGAAATTGAGATTCAGCAATTGTGGGGCGAGAGACATCCTCGTACGAATCACATGGTCTTTGCATGGGCGTTTGCAGTGTTTACCCTGGACCGGTTGGTACTTCATAGACAAGCTTTCTGAGATTAGAAACTCTGCCCTCTCGATTATGTCAATCTCTATTCAAAGTCTAGCTCAGGGGGCCATTGTTTCTTTGGCTTTGAATTTTTGTGCTTCTTTGAAGAAGGTGGCTCTGCTTTGGCTTTAGCTGCTAGGGCATCAACAACTGTTAAGAATCCAGCTGCCTCGGCCAGGGTCTCTTTCAACCGCCTCTATTGCATCCTGCTTATGTTGATTCCTTCAAATTCTCTATCGAGAGCCTCGAAATCTGAACATTTCAAAGTTGTGCCTGCAAGGGACATCGGGGAATAAGGATGAGAAGCAGAAGAAGAAGAAGGAGAAGGGTCAGAAGGTGGGGGACTTTTAAGGTTGTTCCCCTCATCAGACCGATCTGGGAGCTTTTTATGTCATCACCAGGGTTGAACATGTGCAGAGGATCTTTTAGGTATTTTCCTTGCTTAGACCATCGTGGGGTGCTTTTAACGTCGCCATCCTCATTGGACGTGATCTGAGGAGAAGATGGCTCAGGGACGTCCTCTTGATAGGATGGAGAAGGAAGGATGATCTTGTCAGGGATAAAGTACAGTAAAGTTGGCAGTGGGGGAAGAGGTTTGAGAAATTCCAACTCGACTGACGGTTGAGCTGTCTTGTTTCTCTGGGGAGCAGCACTTGATGGCCGTCTCCTTCTGGTTTTCTGAGGTGGTGCTTGATTCGTCTCGCTAAGCTTGTGAACCGCCCTAGCTTGGCGAACTACTTCTCGCCTTAAAGACTTGAGTCTACTTTGCCCAAGGTGGACTATCCATGGCTGGGAAGTCGAGGGTTCAGCAGGATCTGAGTCATTATTAGGAAGGTCTTACATCGGGAGGTCCTCTCGTACCGATGGAGCAGTGACTAGGGGATCACTTAATGGAATGTTGTAAGACACTTGACATTCTTGTACTTTCTTTATGATTATATCATGGAAACTGGTACATTCGCACAGGTAATGCCCCCATATCTGGTGGTATGGGAACCAACGTCCTCAATTCGCCGGCCAAGGCGTCGGGGCTGCCTTGCCGGTTTTGGTGTGATAGGACCTTCTTGAAGCATTATAACGAAAAAGGCATCAAAGAGACCAGGCGCTTCATCTTCCTCTTGGACCGTCACTACATGGGAGACTTCTGCTGCACCATATGCCTTCTTTAGCTCTTCAAGGTTAATATGACCCTTCTGAATCAGAGCCTCGACAATGTCTTTTAGCGTGAAGCAGTCATTTGTGGGGTGATTTGATCATTCGATGGTAAGCATAGCAATTCGCCTGAGTATCGAGCGCAGCTTGCTTAGGGAACTTGGCCTCTAGAAGCTCGATCAAGTTATATTCCAATAATAATCGGAATAGTGCGGGGACCCATTCCTTCTCAAAGGGGTAGACCTTGTTTATATGCCTGTTCCAATAGTCATCCTGACTAAGATTCGCAAGTGGAGGTACTTGGTTGTACGATTATTGTTGCTTGCCCACCTAAGGCATTGTACTTGTTGTGCTCACGCATTTGGAGAGGTCCAAAGTTTGGGAGGGAGCCGTCTTTGGATAAGTGAATGTGACAGTTGCACTGATCACTCCTTTTTATTGGTTGCCTCGGGTGTTAGTCTGGGAATTACCATTGCCCCAGTTGTTTCTCGAGCTTGCAGATGGTTGCCGTGACCCGCCATGGTTGCGTGATAGGCTTTCTACATGGATTGATTTAGAGATCAGCTCTGACATGGAATACGAATTGGAGGCCTTGACATGTAGAGCAATCTCGGGTCGCATGTTTGACGCACAAGTTTGAACTACTTCCTTCTCAGACATAGGATTGGGATGACGAGCAACTAAATTTCTCCATCTTGATATGAACTAGTCCACTGGCTCATCTGGATCTTGGGTCAAGGTGAGAAGCTCAATGGTTTGAACCTCTCTCTCGACTTCATAGAAATGCTGGTGGAAGATTTTCTGCATTTCCTCCCATATGCATCGAGTTTGGGGGAAGTCGAGCATACCACTGAATAGCTAGGCCGTCAAGGGTTTCAACAAACTGACGAAGAAGGAGTCTCCCATCAGCGGCTATTTATCGACACAGTTCTTGGAAGTGAGCGATATGCTGATTTGGTGATGTGGCTCTGTTGAATAGGGTAAACTTCCCTTTCTTGTAGTCTGAGGGAAATGACACTTGGTCAATGTATGAAGGGTACGGCCTTTGATAAGGCGTTGCACCCTGTATCCCTAGAATTTGTTTGTTCTTTAAGCTATGGGTCACCATAGCATCGATGTCTTCCTGTGAGATAGGGTGAGGGACAGAATTGTCCTGTGAGGCAGAGGGAAGGGGCTGCCTTGGAGGTGCACCATCTGAGTGATGAGAATTGACCTCATGGTTAGCTAATTGTCGTCCGACATCTATACGATCAATCTTCTCCATCGTTGCACAAACCATAGCTTTGAACTTGTTCATGCACTCTTCCTGCAAGTCAAGTTCGTTTATAACCGTTACGCTAACTATTTCTTCAAGGAGGTCAACCTTAGTTGCAGTTGAGGTCTTGCGAATATGACGGGTCATGCACGGCAGATCGGTCAGCAGGGGGTCAGCATGCCCCAACTGGACTCGATTCTTATATGTCGATCACGTGAGGACCAGTTCTCGACGGTCTTGGGACATTGGCTGCTGAGTGAGTACGTCATTTTCTACAACGCTAATCACAGTGCAAGGCTCATGTACTTCTTCTTCAAGCTTCGTCATCTAAAGATGGTAGAAGGGGTTTAGTGAAGAGGGTCGTCAGAGCTGGTTGCCTCGATTTCCTTGGTCCGAATTCGCAGACCTCTATCGCGTTTAGCTTTGAGGTTTTGATGGACCTCGTGCCAAAACTGTGATCGGGACTGCGGCTGATCATCCCTTCTTGCACTAGAGAGAGCTGTCTCCATCAGGTGTGGCGAAGGATGAGGGACAAGGACTGGAGTCATCCTAGGCCGGGGAGGCTGAAGGACTTTATCTTCCATCCCTCGAGCTCTCATATGAGCTCCAAAGACAAGACTGAGATAACGAGGCTGGTTCAGGATGGAACTCTAGGGGAAGGTCTTGGACTACCAAGGCTGGAGGTACTTCCTTGAAGAAGAAGGAGAAAGCAAGAGTAGAGTTGACTCATGAGGATGCCTAAGTCGAGGGCTAGGGGCTATCTGTGACAGCGACGCGTGCACGTTCCTTGAAGAAGGGTCATAGGTGACTTGGCGGTCAGCCTGAGCTTGACTAAGTGGCTTGCAGTAGTAGGTCGAGAACTGCGAACATGTGTCTGTAAGAGAGTAGTTCGAAGACTTCCCCTCACAGGGTTTGCTAGTGTGTGTTGAGTAGAAGGACGAGGAGGTCATCTTCCGTGTACTTGGGTTGACGCATCAATGGCATTGCCCCGAGCAGTGGGATGCATATGATCAACGTGCATAGCACCTGACCTTGTGAGGTTTGATCCTGGATGTTGACTTGAGGAAACATAAGGGTTACTCTGAGGTGTGGCTCGAGTGGATGACCCACAATCCTTATGGTGTGTGCGAGAGGTGGAGGCCCAAGGGTCTCTAGCTCGTTGTGTCGAGCCTCTAAGGATAAAGACTCGTGGTGGTGCAAGAATATTGGGGGTAGCCTGGCGGTGACCCACAGATGCAATCACAACTTTCTTTCCATTTGCAGAGAGGGACTGGGCAGCCTTTCGGCATACCTCGGTAATACGACCTACAATTGACTTGCCGGTGGCGAAGAGCGTGTTGTGTCTGGCAACAAATGTGGTGCCGATGCAAGGGTCCTTGGTGGAAGTTCCATATGACATAGAAGCTAGACCAATTCAGGTTAAGTGCCTCCTCACACCAATTCAGGTTAAAACCTAGGAGCTAGACCCAGGGTCTTTACTCAAAAGGAAGGATGGGAACGAAGTTCGAGGGACACTCGCAAATGCGGGGATAAGAAAATCCCTGATCCGGATGAATGGGTTACAGAACCCGAGAGCCATAAGTGCTGCTACTGAAAATAAAAAGGAGAAACTTAGCCAAACAAGCACGATCCAGCTAAGGGGCAGTAAGTCCCCAGCGGAGTCGCCAAGCTGGTTAAGTGCCTCAATCTCGCCTTCCTGATCCGGATGATTTGGCGACACGTGTCTTGGGTTTCAAGGGAACTTGAGACTTGAGATCGCTCTCTCGGGAACCTTTCTCAAAAGAAAGGGAAGGTGCATCAACCTATGAGAGAGGAATTTAAGGTAGGTTCGGGACTTAGTGCTGGCTCATGTGGGCGCCCTCTTAGATCACGAAGAAAGCCCCCTAGTGGTAAAACAGGTTCAGAATTGCCGCTCTTGGCCAGTATTCTCTTTTTTCTACAATCATACACTTATGGCAAATGTGACAAGACAAGTTCGTCAAGGGACCCCACCTTGCCTTTGGGGAACGTACACGGGCGTGCACATTAAAAAAGATGAAGAGAAGATTGAGGGAAGAAATATTGGGGTTAGAAGAATTTGACCCGACGGTGAGACCGACACAGTGACTAAACTAGTAGGTAATTCACCTGGTGTTGCAGTAAAATGGGCTCGATAACTGAGATTGGCTCAACAGAGTTACTACTAGACGACAGCTAGCTAGATACAACGGCTAGTTTGTCGAGGTGATAAAGCGAGCACAATAACTCCGATCGACAGAACGACATTACAGCTAAATGACAGGACTACCATGGAAGGTTAGTCTCGACCTCTCTTGGTCAAATGAAAGGGTAAGGGAAAGAAAGAAGAAGAACAGGAAGATAGAGAGAAGAGAAGAGGAAGAAGTAAAGAAGAAAAAAGAGAAGAAGAATAGAGTAAGAGAGAAAATAATGAGAGAAGAAGAAGAGAGATAAGGGAAGCAAGGGAGAAGGAGGACACAGACGGCAATGAGATGAGGAGAGAGAAGACTCAAACGGCAATGGCTTCAGTCGGCTATGACATGAGGAAGAAAAAAAGTGAGGAGAAAACATAGGTGGCAATAAGCTTTCACGGGTTGTGACATCAGAAAAATGTAGATGAAATTCAGGCAATGATGGTCCTCCGTCGGCCGTTACATAAGGAGAGAAGAGAGAGAAAGAACACAGGTGGCGATGTTCTTCCACTGTCAGTGATAGGAGAGAGAGAAGGAACACAGGCTGTAATAGGCTTATGACGTATGTAGCAAAAGAAATAGGAGAGAGAAAGAACACATGCAACAATAGACTTGCACCTTCTGTGATAGGAGAACAAGGAAGGAAAAACACAGGCAAAGCTAGGCTTGCGCTGGCTGTGACACAGGAGGCACTAGGATTGCGCCAATAGTGACACAAGAGAAGAAAGAGAGAGAAAACATAAGGGGCGATAAGCTTGCACCGTCTGTGATAGAAGAGAGAAGAGAGAATTTTGATAGAGGTCAGTCCACCACTAGGGCTAAGGCCTGGCTTACTGTTCAAGTCTCTGGAAGACATCACGTCATACGATAGGTCCGTCATGGGTGAATGGACAAAAGAGAGAAGTGTAGGGAAAGAGGAAAATGATAAACTAGAGGAGGAAGAGAGAGAAAGAGATAGAGATGAGAAAAGAGGAGAGAGAAAGAGAGATAGAGATGAGAAAAGAATAGAGAGAAAGAGATATAAAGATTAGAAAAGAGGAGAGAGAAAGAGAGATAAAGATGAGAGAAAAGAGGAGGAGATAGAAAGTTACCTTATCGAGGGGTACCAGCCCTTTTGTTCTCTCTCCTCTCTCTCTCTCCAAGATGCACCCATGAGCAAGAATTGAAATCTTTTATTGAATGATTGAAGAATGCACCAAAGGTCCTTTTACAATTAGGATTTGCATGTTTATATATAATTGAGCCCAAATATGGGTGGATACCTAAAAACCAGCTAAAATGATGATAATTACAATTTAATTGAATTAAAAGAAATTAAGAAAATAGGGTGCAATTCCAGAACAGTTCTTGTTGCTGTCCTAGGACTTGCATGATCTTCTATGACTGATACGGGGTTGATTTGATGCCCGTTTGATCGAATGATGATTGTTTTCTTGTCGGACTCGACATGACGATCAATTTGATACCAACTTCGAGCCATGAGTCGTGTTTTTAGGCCACGATCATAAGACTTGAAATTTGTATGAATCTTAAAAACTTTGGATCAATAGTGCGCTCGTTCCTTGATGTTTTTCTTTTGTTTCTTCATTGAATCACACTGAGAATGCTATCACGATCACGTTGCAACAAACACAGCTCAATTTCGTGTCTAGACGAAGACTTCGTCATCTCCATGTGTGAAATCCAATCGTTCATCATATGCAAGATTTGTTCTTGAGATAGCCTCGGACCTTGTGCACATGATGTAATTAGTTTTGTGTTGATCGGGGATGCGAGCATCTTAGACCGCTCAAATGGGGCAAGCTACTGCTTAATTTTTTGCAATTTTCTTCACGAATCAGTAACTTCTCTCTAGTTTTTCTCTTTGCTCGGTCATCATCACGAGACGTAACACATATAGAAACACTCGTCTTGGAACGAGTGAGATATGGGCCCCAAAATTCACTGCCAATGACTATGAAAACAACCACTTTTACTGGTGTTTTAGTGCAGGGTGGCCACACGGGAATAGTGTGCGACCTACCCCTTTTAGATATTTTACTTGTAATTTTGTCCTGGAGTGCCCAATTAAGTTGAAACTTGACCCATAGGATTTTTTACTGTGCCAAATCCAATGACAGTGGTCCCATAGCTGTTTGTTACACTGAAAATATAGTTCTAGTTACTGGGTCCGTTTCAGGGTGCAAGAGGCCAATGTTTTTGAAATTATTTTTTTGTATTTACTGCCATAGACATGTCAGATTGTAATGAAACTTGACAGGTGGCCTTTTGGAGTGCTAATGAAGATCTTGACCAGTTTTGGGGCTATTATGAGACTGTTTAGAATTCTAATATATGTTGAGGCTTTATTGACCTGCTTCCCATTTATTCCGCATCAGGGACCAAGGTGCTGAAAAATGTGGTCAAAGAAATGGTTGTCAGTCCGCACGTGTGAAACGTGAGTCAGGTCACGTCGTGGTGGCAGTTGTCAAGCGGTGCTCTCGGGGCTCGAGTTGACATGTGTGGCACGTGCAAACAGCTTAAGCACAATTGACGTTGAACATGGGCAGCATTAGCCCCTCACAACATAACTCCTTGGGTTAGCACACGACACTGCATCTTGAGTCAGCATATGGTGATAGCCTCTTGGTCGGTCCTTGACGTTATTACTTCAGTGGGTAGAAGGTGAAAGCCTCCACAAGCACAGTTTGCGTTAAGCTTTATTTGACGAAAGAGGCGTTAGTCACTTGTGACTCTTTGTCAGCACCTTTCATGCATGGAGGTAGCCTCATGTCTTGTTGATTATTTGTGCATAGATAGTGTCTAGATAGGGCCCTTTATCAGATGTTTTCCCGACAGTCAACCAGGGGCTCGAAAGCTCCCATAATGCAGGTCTCTTTAAGAAGGGTGTTCATTGTTGTCCAGGACAAAGAGCCTCTTATTATTGAGAAAGAAGATAAGGGAGAATTGGCGGTAATTGGTTGTTCTAGCAAGCGCTAAACAAGCGCAGTTGTTTATAGCGCATAATCGAGCGATCTAATGATGTAGATCTCTATCTGACACTTTCAACTGATAAAAATAAATGAAAAAGCAATGGCAAAAAAAGTGGGAACAGTTGAATTCAAATCTGAAAACAGATCTACCCAGAAACGAACAGATCTGCTCTCAGATCTATGACAGAGCCAGCATGATCCAAGGCATCAAATACATAATTTTTTAAAGAAAACTAATCAAAATAAGATCAAAATAAAATTAAAACCGTAAAACAAAGGAAGAAAACGAAACCAAACCGGGCCAGATGGCTCGGGAGTCCCGAGCCTTCGAGAGCTCGCCCGTATCAGCACCAGCATCCTCTTTGCCTCTCTTATCTGGATGTCGACTAGCAAATCTATGTTGTCCAGGGTGGTTGTGCTCTGGAGATGGTTTTATAACTAGGGTTGTTGTGCCTTAGAGATCTAGGTTTACTCAGTCTTAAGATGAGGGTTAGGGTTTTCTCAGGGAAGGTCTCTCTACTCTCCTAAGGTTTCTCTTTCTTTCTAAAGTTTCTAAAAGTCTTGTCCCTCTTTTTTATTTTTTCTTTTTTTTCCTCTCGCCCACAAATTTTTTTTTTTTTCCTCTCGTTTTTCATCCTTTTATGGTCATCCAAAGTGAATTCATCTGAACGAGGAATTTGTTAGGGCAGAGTTATCCCATAAACAACAAATCTCTTCGTCAAACCAATCTTTGATTTTCTAAAATTCGGATTTGACTTACGCGGATTGCATCACGTGGCCAAACCACCCAAAATATGACCAAAAAACCTAAAAAATGATAAAAAAACGTTTTGGGTAAAACATGTCGGCACGCCCCGTGTCCCTGGGCAGCACGAGTCGTGTCGCCCAAGGCTGGGCGGCACGCCCTGTGTCGCCTAGGTGGCATGCCCTGCGTCCCCCAAACCCAAATTTGTCCAAATTGAAATATTTATTTTCAGTTGTGTTCCTTATCCTCTTATGAAGCTACCATAAAACATTTGGGTCAAAACATATTTTTTTACAATTTTTAATGAGTTTTTTAGTAAAATAGGGCATTTGCAAGATGACTTGAGAGACATGCCCCCTGTTGCCTGGGTGGCACACCTCGTGTCACCCAAACAAAAAATTGTCCAAATTGAAATATTTTTTTCAAGTGTGTTCCTTAGCCTCTTGTGAAGCTATCAGAAAACATTTGGGTCAAAATGGATTTGTTACTATTTTTTATGATTGTTTTTATAAAATAGGGCATTTGCAGGATGACTTGGATGACATGCACCGGTCACCTAGGCGACACGCCTCGTGTTGTCCACACCAAAGCTTGTCCAAGTTGAGGTTTTTCAATTTGGGTGTCTTCATGAGCCTCTTGTGAAACTCTCAGAGAACATTTGGGTCAAAATGGATTTGTTTACTATTTTTAATGATTGTTTTAGTAAAACACTGCGTTTACTAGATTTCGGGTCAAAACAGGCATTTGTTGGGTTCTGGGCTGGCAGAATGGTTCCGGCTCACAGGGTAAGTTGTGTGACCTATGGATTTTTCGTTTACTAAGCGAATTTTATCCTAAGGGTCTAAGAAAACCACAAAACTTGCCAGATTTAAAGCGGGTTTCTACATTTGCATTTTCTTTGCACTCGCTATCCTTTGAGTAACAAGAGAGTGGTTAAGAAGTACACACGTTACCGTTCCCTGTCCTTCAAGGGGTAGGCGAATGCTCACTCCTTGTCCTTTGAGGGCCAGGTGAGTAGTAACAGTAGACTCTCTGACACTCCCTGTCCTTCGAGGGGCAGGAGATGTCAAAGATGAATGTCATCACGACGTCACGTGGGCAGATGGCACACCAACTATCCCTCCAAGTCATTGTACTCCCATGCTCACCCACCTAGGGCATTTTCATCCTAGGGTTTTCGACATGAGGTTTCAGCGAGTTACATAGGCTTGAAACTCGAGGTGGATTTTACAGCTATGCCACATGACCTCAGGGTTATTTCAGTTTGAAAATTTTAACCCTGGCAATTTCTTTGATTTCCTTAGGGTTTCCTAAGGCTGTCTATAGGGAAAGACATTCTATACGACAAGACTTGTCTGATCAATTCTGAATCGAGAGGCGAGGCAGCAACGCGGCTATCGTGGCAAACACGATATTCATCATGTACGGGTGTCCATGCTCCTTTGTTTTAAAATACCTTTTAAAAATTTTGAAAGTAGAGGGAGATTTGAAATAGAACCCAAAGCAGGGACAGGTTACAATTTTAACAAAGAAATTAAATTTTTTGAAAACACAAAGCATATGGTGAAAATTTTGAAACGAGGAAGATATTTCAAAAAACAAAGTTGGTTAGCAATTTCAACTCTAGCAACCATAGAGCCCTCTAAGCAGTTTAGTGTCATGTAACGATGGACCATACACACGACCTTTTTCGTCTTACGGGGATAGACAGTACCTGTCTAGGCTCTTTTATGTTGCACGAGTTTGACGTTGAACTGGATAAACCGACCTTTTTCGTCATACGGGGATAGACGTTACCTGTCTCGACTCTTTTATGTCGCATGAGTTTGACGTATTAGCTCATTTTTTTAACATCGCACGAGTTGGAGTGTTAGCTTGGTTTTTTAACATCGCACGAGTTTGACGTGTTATCTCGGTTTTTTAACGTCGTACGAGTTTGACATGTTAGCTCGATTTTTTAACGTCACCCGTGTTTGACATGTTAGCGTGAATTTTTAACGTCGCATGAGTTTGATGTGTTAGCTCGGTTTTTTTTTTTTTTTACATCACACGAGTTTGACGTGTTAGCTCGGGTTTTTTAACATTGCACAAGTTTGACGTTCTGAATCCTGGTTGGCAGTTTAGGCTCATGCCACCGTAGAGAAAATTTTTTTTCTAAAATTGGTGGGCAGTTTAGACTCATGCCACAGAGGAGAAAACGTTTTTGAAGCCGGTTGGCAATTTAGGCTCATGCCACCAAAGAGCAAAAGATTTTGAAATCGGTTGGCAGTTTAGGCTCATGCCACCAAGGAGAAAAAGATTTTGGTATTTTTTTTTTTATTATTTGAAAAGATTGATTGGCAGCTTAGGCTCGTGCCACAGAGGAGCGTAGTTTCTTTCTGTTTTTTATTATTTTTTTGAAACTTTTGGAAAATTGATCTGTAGTTTAGGCTCATTCCACCAAGGAGCAAATTATTCTTCTTCTTCATTTTTCCTTTTTTTTTTTATCATTCTTTTTTTGAAAAGTTTATTTTTTTGGAGAATTGGTTGAGAAAAGGGGCTTTTCGACTTTGCCCCTATTATGGGGAGTTTGAAAACTTTCTTCTCTTTTTTTTTGTTGCCCCTGTTGGGAGGTTCATGTTCAACTTGTACGTGTGCAATTGATTAATAGAATAGAACACTTTCCTTACACACAATTTTCGAACTGATTTTTACAAATTCAACTCCCTATTTGTAGGTTTTTTTTCTCAAATTTCTGGCTATTGGATCATCGTACGCACACATAGGGATGAGCTTGCCTCATTTTACCTCAAGGGATCCAGTCGAGAGAAAAATGGCCACAGACTAGCCAATTTTGTCATTGGAGAGATTTACCCATCTCCTATATGTGGTAGTTGGTAGTTATACTCATACAACCATGGAGTGCTTGGCTAGTTTCAAGCCTTCATAACTGGCATAGGAAGTTGGCTTCGAGAACGAGGCCAGATCGACTAACAGTTTAACCTCTTGTAGTGATGGAGGAAGTCCCTTCTAAAAGGAGAAAGCTTTTGAAAATAGATGATTTTAACAATCAAATTGAAACAACATTTCAAAAGGGATGGACCTTACAGTTTTGCCACCTATGGCCCTTTTGGTGGATATTTTCTTTATTATGTTTTACCCAAAGATGATGAAAGGATTCCCTTGTGGTATTATGAGAACTCAAAAATCATGAAGTTATCCTTTTACCTTCGAAGCTTTCATCCTCCACTTCACGGATCCATGAAGAGTCCTATGGTCCTCTTGGAGGGTCTCGACGTTTTTTAGGGTTCGTCGAAATCACTTTGGTTTTTCCATTCATGTCACCCTCTTACATCTTTCTGAGTTGGTTTTATTGGGAACCTAGAGGGTTTTAGGAGGAGTCTTCATCCTCAGGGTCTGCTTGTGCAGTATTATTGGAACTTGCAGGTACTTGTTTGTACTTGAGTGCTTTGCATCGAAAGCTCCTTCTAGGAGATCACTTTATTCCTTTTACCCGTGGTGCCTTTTTGAGTTTTCACCACGTCCATTTTTTTGTTTTTCTTATTTTATTTTTTTCTCCTTTTATTTTTTTAATTTTCTTATTTTTCTTTGTGATGCTTTTTCAGGATTGCACCATGTTTTTTAGCTCATTATGGGTAGTATTTTTTGAGATACATTGCATTAATTCGATCATTAAGTTCACACCCCTCTTGATTTTTTATCTTATAAGAATTGCTTGCATGCACTCTGGTACCCACGAATGGCCCCTCCCAATTAGGTTTGAACTTGCCTAAAGGGTGTGGATTTGCAAGAGTGTGGAAGATTTTCTAGAGTACCATGTCCCCTTCTTTGAAGTGTCGAGGAACAACTTTCCTTTGGTATGCCCTCTCGATTCTACGCTGGTAAGCAACGATATTTTTTGTTGCTCGTAGTCGTTTTTCATCCAAAGCAACGAGGGCAGTGATTCGTGCTTCGATCTTTTGTTCCGCATTTGCATTTTTGTGAATAACCACTAGGAGGGACTGTATCTCAACCTTGATGGGTAGTACTGCTTCCATACCATACACCAATGAGTATGGGGTCATGCCAATTGGAGTCTTCTCAGTTGTCTGGTAGGCCCATAGAGCATCATTTAGCTTTTCTTGCCAATCTTTCCCGCCTTGTATTATTTTGTCTATGATTCTAAGAACTCCTTTATTTGTGACTTATGCTTGTCCGTTTCCTTGAGGGTAGTAAGGTGTGGAGAATTTTTGTGTTGTCTCAAAATTTTTGGACACCTTAGTGACCTTTTCATTTTTGAGATTAGATCCATTGTCAGTGATGATTGACTCAGGAACACCTAATTTTAATACAATATTGTTCTTTATGAAACGGGCAACATCTTAGTCTTCAATTTTAACAAATGATGCGGCCTCTACCCATTTGGTGAAGTATTCTTCATATAAAACGATGGCCGTTTGAGGCTTTTGGTGATATCATTCTGATGATATCAAGAACCCACATGGCAAAGGGCCATACGGACGGTGTTGAGTTAAGTGATACGGATGGTGCATGAATGATGTCTCCATAGTGTTGACATTTGAGACACCTCTTAATGAACTTCCAGCAGGCTTTAGCCATGGTGGTCCAGTAGTAGCCTTGGCACCTAATTTTCTGGGCTAAGGCGGCTGCCCAAGAATACAACCTTTGTTGTGCAACTCTGTCAGTACTTGGTCAATTTCTGGCTGATCGAGGCACCGTAGAATGATGCCATCGAAGGACTTTTGAACAAGAGGTCACCTCCTACTAAAAATCCCATAGAAAATCTTTGAAGGGCTTCTTTATCCTTTTTCGTGGCACCTTCAGGGTATAACCTATCTTTCAGCAAGGACAGAACATCGTGGAACCAAGGTTATGCCTTAACTAGCGCATCTGACGCCATGAGAGACACTTTCCCATCATTCTCATTTTATTGCTCTATTTCTTTTTCGATCCTTAGTCGGGAAGTTTGTTCCTGATATAGAATGGCAATGTGGTGATTTCTGGAGGAATATCAACCATTGAAGCAATGCAAGGGTATCGGCGCACCGATTATTTTCCCTAGTTACCTGCTGAAAGGTAATTTTCTTAAAATATGGAATCATGTTTTCCACCTTTTCTTGATGGGGTTTGAGATTCTCTTCTTTCACCTTCCAAATCCCTTGAACTTGGTTTATGATGAGTAAAGGGTCACCAATCACTCGTATTTGTTGGATTTTCATTCCGCATTCTCAAGCCTGTCTATCAAGGCTTCGTATTTAGCAACATTATTGGTACATGGGAAATTCAATCTGATGGTTTTTGGCGTTAAAATCTTATTGGGTGAGCATAGTATGACTCCTATACTTGACCCGTATTCATTCTTTACACTGTCAAAGTATAGCTCCCAAATCGAGTCCTCAATTGTGAAGAGGTTCTCATCAGGGAGTTTCGTGTTAATCGGAATATTGTCTAGCAGTGCGTGTTCAGCTAAATGGTCAGCAATGGCTTGTACTTTGACTGATTTTTGAGCGACATACTCGATCTCGAACTTCGCCAAACGTCCGTTGAGGACTAGCCTCTCCAATAGGTGCTTGAGTGGGTCAATTTTTTATATGAGCTTGACTGAATGAGATAAGATATAATGTCTTAGTTTCTATATGGCCCACACAAGTGTTAAGCAGTGTTTCTCCACATCTGTGTATCTTGTCTCAGAATTGATCATGGTTTTGCTGATATAGTATATCGTTTGATCTTTTCCATGGTCGTTATATTGTCCTAAAATTGCCCCCATGGTCTTGTCTTTCACAAATATGTATAGGAATAGGGGTTTATCTGGATTAGGAGGACAAAGGATGGGAAGCTTGGTGAGGTACTCCTTGATTTGATCGAGCGCTTCTTGGCATTCATTGTCCCATATGAATGGGGTGTCCTTCTTAAGGAGTTTATTGAATGGTGCACATTTATCTGCCCTCGGTGAAATGAAGCGCCTTATGGCTTGTATGCGACCTTGAAACCCACGGATTTCTCTGATGTTTCGGGGAGGAGGCATTTCAGTAATGGCTCGTATTTTGGATGGGTCCACCTCAATGCCTCTTTAGCTAGCTATAAGGCCTAGTAATTTGTCGGATTCAACTCCAAAGACACATTTTTGTGGTTTGCGTTTGAGTTGATGTTTTCGGAGTCTTTCAAAAATGGTTCTTAGGTTGGTGAGATGTTCAGACCTGGTCTTGGACTTGACCAGAATATCGTCGACATAGTCTTCCATAATGATATGCATCAGATCGTTGAAGATGCTAGTCATTGCCCGTTGATAAGTTACTCCTGCATTTTTTAGATCGAAGGGCATGACTTTGTAACAGTAGTTCCCCATTGCGTTATGAATGACGTCTTGGTTTGGTCTTCTTCTGCCATGGGGTATTGGTTGTAACCCCAGAAGCCGTCAATGAATGACAACATCTTTTGACCTACAGTGTTGCTGACCAAGGAATCTATGTTTGGTAATTGAAAATTGTCTTTGGGACATGCCTTGTTGAGGTCTCGGTAGTTGACACACACTTGATTCTCCCATCTTTCTTGGGTACGACCACTATGTTGGCTAACCATTTCGAGCAATCGACAGGGATGATGAACCTCACCTTGAGCGGCTTGTCGATCTCTTGTTTAAGTTTGAGCTCAAGGTGGGTCTTTTGATGTTGAAGTTTCTACCTTACAGGCTTTGCCCTTTCGTTGAATATTAAGTGATGTTGCACCAATGTGGGATCTAGCCCGGACATATCATCGTATGACTAGGAGAAGACATCGTGATATTTCTTGAGAAAGGAAATCACATTGACCCGCCCCTCAGAAGATAAGGAGGTTCTAATCTTGGTTAACCTTGGGTCCTTCTCAGCTCCTAGGATTACGTCAATCGTCTCTTTGATGAGAGCCGTTGGGTCACCATCGAACCTCTGCTTGAATTGCTCAACATGGGAGGTATGTTCCTTAGGTTGAGAGATTTCTTCAGACTCTTGACTCTTTTGATCTTCATCTTGGTCGTCCAATTCATCGTCTTGGGTATTATGCACCGTTATTGAGCTATCTTAAATGAGCGCAGTTTTTGAAAATTCTCTTTCATTATTATCAGCTTTATCATTGTCACACCCCAAACATTTACAATACAGATATTCTTGAGATGTGACAGTCCAAAACATATATACATCTCTTGATAGGACAAATTTACAGTGGCGAGGTCTTACAAAGTAAATAAATAAAGCTAGCACAACAACAATATCTTCCAAGGTTCATCTTGACTAGCACTCAAAATGAATCCGTAGTTATCCTGAAAAAAATGTTTACCATAGTTTGATGAGTTTGGCTACTCAGTAAGTGATAATCATAATCCTAAAAATAATCATGATTGAAAGATATCAATATTTTCAAAAAGGAGATCTATTAACAAAAATGCATCAATAGTTTCACTTTCAATAAATGCATAATTAAGTATAATCTGAATAATTGAAATGCATATGACACTTTAACGGCAGTGCATAATTCGAAGGATTTCACAAAATACCCCACTGGCATCCCAAGTAGGTCACCTATATACCCCATCAGCGTCCTGATGGGTCCACTTAATCTCTATCGACGTCCCAGATAGGTCCACTTAATCCTTGCAAGTCCACTTATGCCTCACCGGCGTACCGAATGAGTCCACTTAAGCCCTACCGACGTTTCTGATAGGTCCACTTATATCTCACCGGCGAACCGGATGAGTCCACTTGCATACTTTAATTATTTTTAAATCTCTTTAAACATTCGAAAGCAACAAATATCATGTACTCAACATATCACTGAAATCACTAATATGAATTTCATTGACACCATTACTAACAGTCACTTTCAATAACATTTCAACATATCAAATATTTTGGGCTCAAATTTAGAAAGGTAGCAGTTTGTAAAGACATTCTAGCATAATTTCCAATCTAATATGTATAGAAAAACTTTTATAGAAATCCAAGAATACGAAATTATCACAATTTATGGGATGTTAATTTGCAAATAAACATTTCACAACAATGCTATAATCAAATGCAAAAATATCAATTTTCAGATAATAAGGCAGTCATTTGCACATGAAATTTACAATGTCTAAATATTTAAAAACACTAGAAAGAAATCTCACAATTTTACTAAAAGCAGAAATATCACATTTATTTTTAATAATTTGATAGTATCCAAAATTTTCTAACAATAGACAAGAAAAATAAATAAATTTATTTTTCTAAGAATTTACAGCATTTAAAATTTCTAACATAGATAAAATATCACAATTTTTATTAAAAAGATTATTTTCCAAGATAATGAGGTCGTGTGCGCATAAAATTTATCGCGCCTAAAATTCATGATAATAAGCAGAAATAATTATTTCATTTTATTTTTAAAAAGAATGGATTACTTTTCAAGACAATGAGGTCACTTGCACACAAAACTTATAAAATAAAGATCCTAGACGGAAATATCACTATTTATTAAAAACAGGCTATTTTTCAGGAAGACGATGTCACTTACCTAAAATATTTTGTGAGAGAGCTTCCGATAAAAATTCGGCTAGAGAGAGAGAGAGAGAGAAAAACCTCGTCTCTCGTATTTAAACTCTTACGACACCTTATAATAATATTTTATTTAGTTACACCTCATACACGAGGTGTAACGTTTATATTACCTCTTGTACACTTAAAACCCACGTCCACTGGACGTGGCAAGGCAGCAGCAAACAAACAAACTCAAACTAAAAGCTTTGAAAATGGTGATGGTCCCTAAGGACTATCATGCTCATATGGACCATCACTTATTAAAAGTTTCTTTTTTTTTTTTGAAAGTTTAGGATTGTTACATTCTTGCCCCTTTAAAGAAATTTAGTCCTCTAAATTTATATACCTGATTACTGAAAAAGATAGGGATATTTTTCTCTGATATCGTCTTCTCGTTCCCAAGTCGACTCTTCTCTTGAATGGTACTGCCATAATACACGGACAAAAGGAATCTCCTTCTTGCGCAACACTTGCACCCTTCTATCCAGTATCAAAATTGGCTGCTCAATGAAGGATAGGTCCTTCCTGATCGGTAAAGGTTCATATTTCAAGATATGGGATGGGTCGGGCTGATATTTTCGTAGTGAAGATACATGAAAGACATTATGGACGTTTGCCAATTCGGGTGGTAAGGCAAGTCTATAAGCGACAGCTCCGATTCTTTCCAGGATATCAAATGGTGTGATGTAACTTGGGCTCAACTTTTCTTTCTTGCCGAATCTCATAATGCCCTTTATTGGTGAGATTTTTAGGAAAACTCGATCACCTTCCTCAAATTCAAGATCTCTCCTTCGGTTATCGGCATAACTTTATTGCCGACACTGAGCTGTCCTGAGGCTTTCACGAATTAATGTTATCTTATCTGTGGTTATCTGGATAATTTCTGGCCCCAAAAGCTTTCTTTCACCAACCTCGTCCCAACATATGGGTGACCTGCATTTCCTTCCATACAGGGCTTCATATGGTGCCATCTGAATACTGACTTGGAAGCTATGATTATAAGCAAACTCAATCAGGGGTAAATGGTCATCCCAGCTTCCTGTAAAGTCAATAACACAGGCCCTCAGCATATCGTCCAAGGTTTGGATGGTCCTCTCCGATTGTCCATCAGTTTGGGGGTGAAAGGCAATACTAAAGGTGAGTCTCGTCCTCATGGCTAACTGTAGTCTAGCCCAAAATTTAAAAGTAAATAAAGTATCCCTGTCCGATACAATACTGACGGGAACTCCATGCAACCGCACTATTTCTTTAATGTACAACTGGGCCAGTCGATCCAAAGTGTACGTCGTGAAAATCAGTAGAAAGTGGGCAGCTTTGGTCAATCGGTCCACAATGACCCAAATGTTATCATGTCCTAAATTTGTTTTAGCCAAGCCAGAGATAAAATCCATAGAGATGTGCTCCCACTTCCATTCTGGCACAGGTAAATGCTGCAACAACACAGTAGGCCTTTGATGTTCAGCTTTTACTTGCTGGCATGTTAGGCATTTAGACACAAATAGTGCTACCTCTTTTTTCATATTATTCCACCAAAATATTTTCTTCAGGTCCTGATACATTTTAATACTTCCGGGATGTATCGTATAACGAAAATGATGTGCTTCTTCCAAGATAGCTTTTTTCACACTCTCATCATTCGGAACACAAACCCGACCTTTGAATCTTAGCAAATCCTCACTACATATAGAGAATTCATCTATCTTTCCTTGCTTCACCTCTTTTATAATTGTTATAAGCTGAGGGTCTTTCTTTTGTGCTAATCTGATCTGTTGGATTAATTGGGGTTTTGCCTTAATGTTAGCAATCATACTTACCACACCATTAATGGACGGAGTTGGATGCCAATCCACTATTTCCTCTAACAATCTCATTTCTTGGATCATTAGATGAGCTAAGACTCCTGTAGATTTTCAACTTAGTGCGTCAACTTTTGCTTTTCCTGAATGATAATGGATTGTACAATCATAATCTTTTAAGAAATCCATCCATCTTATCTGCCGCATATTTAAATCCTTCTGAGAGAAGAGGTATTTCAAACTCTTATGATCCGTGTATATTTCGAATTGCTCACCATATAGATAATGCCTCCATATTTTCAAAGCGAATACTATTGCAGCTAGCTCCAAATCATGAATTGGATATTTTTTCTCATATTCTTTCAACTGTCTGGATGCATATGCCACTACTTTCCCATATTGCATTAATACACAGCCCAAGCCTTTATGTGAAGCATCACTATAAATCACAAATCCCCCACTCCCCTCAGGAATAGTTAAAATAGGTGTTGAAGTTAATCGAACTTTTAGTTCTTGAAAACTCTCCTCACATTCACTTGTCCACTCAAATTTGACATTTTTTTGTGTCAATCGAGTCAATGGGGTTGAAATCTTTCTACAAATTTTTTGTAATATCCTGCCAATCCCAAAAATCTTCGAACTTCAGTCACATTACTTGGTTGTTTCCAATTAACAACGGCTTCAACTTTTGAAGGATCAACTGTTAGACCTTCCTTTGATATAACATGTCCTAAAAATTTCACTTGTTCAAGCCAAAATTCACATTTACTAAGTTTGGCATACAATTTCTTTTCTCTTAATATTTCCAATACCATTCTTACATGCTGCTCATGTTCCTTCTGATTCTTGGAATAAATTAAAATATCATCGATGAATACCACAATAAATTTATCCAAAAAGGGCCTAAAGATCCGATT
>NW_006498549.1:1236030-1328022 GCF_000471905.2 Amborella trichopoda | reverse complement strand
TTTCCTGTAACTGGCTGCCTGGTTGGATTGTTGTTTTCCATCTGATGTTGCATTAGAGCAACCATATTTTCCAAGGCTTTGTGAATTCCTTCCATATTGGCCTCAACTATTCTGAATCTTGACTTTGTCCCAGTCTGTACACACAATAAATGTGATTTTAAGTACACTCTTTTAAATTTCCATTCCCAAGAATCTTAAACCTATTGCTTTGATACCATAATTGTCACACCCCAAGAAGTTACAATACAGATATTTCTCAGATGTGACAGTCCAAAACATATATACATCTCCTGATAGAACAAATTTACAATGGCGAGGTCTTACAAAGTAAATAAATAAAGCTAGCACAACAACAATATCTTCCAAGGTTGATCTTGACTAGCACTAAAAATGAATCCGTAGTTATTGTCAAAAAAATGTTTACCATAGTTTGAGGAGTTTGGCTACTCAGTAAGTGATCATCATAATCCTAAAAATAATCATGATTGAAAGATATCAATATTTTCAAAAAGGAGATCTATTAACAAAAATGCATCAACAGTTTCACTTTCAATAAATGCATAATTAAGTATAATCTGAATAATTGAAATGCATATAACACTTTAACGGCAGTGCATAATTCAAAGGATTTCACAAAATACCCTACTGGCGCCCAAGTAAGTCACCTATATACCCCATCAGCGTCTTGATGGGTCCACTTAATCCCTATCGGTGTCCCAGATAGGTCCACTTAATCCCTGCAAGTCCACTTATACCTCACAGGCATACCGAATGAGTCCACTTAATCCCTACCGGCGTCCCGGATGGGTCCACTTATACCTCACCGGCGAACCGGATGAGTCCACTTGCATACTTTAATTATTTTTAAATCTCTTTAAACATTCGAAAGCAGCAAATATCATGTACTCAACATATCACTGAAATCACTAATATGAATTTCACTGACACCATTAATAACAGTCACTTTCAATAACAGCTCAACCAATCAAATATTTTGGGCTCAAATTTAGAAAGGTAGCAGTTCGTAAAGAAATTCTAGCATAATTGCCAATCTAATATGTATAGAAAAACTTTTATAGAAATTCAAGAATACGAAATTATCACAAGTTATGGGATGTTAATTTGCAAATAAACATTTCGCAACAGTGCTATAATCAAATGCAAAAATATCAATTTTCAGATAATAAGGCAGTCATTTGCACATGAAATTTACAATGTCTAAATATTTAAAAATAGTAGAAAGAAATCTCACAATTTTACTACAAGCAGAAATATCACATTTATTTCTAATAATTTGATAGTATCTAAAATTTTCTAACAATAGACAAGAAAAATAAATAAATTTATTTTTCTAAGAATTTACAGCATTTAAAATTTCTAACAAAGATAAAATATCACAATTTTTATTAAAAAGATTATTTTCCAAGATAATGAGGTCATGTGCGCATAAAATTTATCGCGCCTAAAATTCATGATAATAAGCAGAAATAATTATTTCATTTTATTTTTAAACAGAATGGATTATTTTTTGAGACAATGAGGTCACTTACACACGAAACTTATAAAATAAAGATTCTAGACGGAAATATCACTATTTATTAAAAACAGAATATTTTTCAGAAAGACGATGTCACTTACCTAAAATATTTTGTGAGAGGGCTTCCGATAAAAACTCGACTAGAGAGGGAGAGAGAAAAAAAAACCTCGCCTCTCGTATTTAAACTCTTACGACACCTTATAATAATATTTTATTAAGTTACACCTCATACACGAGGTGTAACGTTTATATTACCTTTTATACACTTAAAGCCCATGTCCATTGGACGTGGCAAGGCAGCAGCAAACAAAAAAAGTCAAACTAAAAGCTTTGAAAATGGTGATGGTCCCTAAGGACTATCATGCTCATATGGACCATCACTTATTAAAAGTTTCCTTTCTTTTTCTTTTTTTTTTTAAAGTTTAGGATTGTTACAATCATTTTTTGAAATTTCCACGGTTTTTGAAATATTGGAAAAGGATTCCCTTGTTGGACTCGCGAGATAAATGTTGGGGACTGGACGCGCAGGGCGGTTAGATGGACACCCTGAGCCTATCCGATTTTTGGCACCCAGACTTGAAGGTGCCTTTGGTATGCTTCAAGCAATTCTCGCGATAGAGGAGTGATTGACCAATTCTGTTCCTAAGTTTTACTAGTTGGATGAACATGCTTGGCTGTATCAGAGCCGATTGTGCATACCTTCAAATCCAGGTCAGCAAAAAGGTCTTCAATTCCTAGTTCTTATGTGATCTGAGATGTGGAAGAAGAGTTATTCCCTGTTGGGGAATCAAGGATCACCTTTGGTCGTTTTGAAGGACGGGGATCGAGAGGATCGAGGCTTTGAGTACCTCCGAATGCAAAGCCTGGATAGCTTGAAGGCTTCGTCCGGCTTTGAAATAAAGTGAGAGAACACCCTGGTCCTCTTCGATCCCCTTTTCCAGTTTTGGCTTCAGGTGATGCAGAAATCGCTTCCTTTATGCCTTGCTCTTTACTTCCCAAGCCTTTGCCTAGTTGGAAGCCTTAGGAGAGGAGCATGTACCAGGCTTCGAGGGACCTGATGCGGTGTCGATGTTGTCAATGGACGATCTCCTCCATCGATGCGGAAGTTTGCAAAATTTGAGGAACGGGGTCGCCGGCCTCTCGGCATAAAGTAGCACAATCAGCTTGCCAGAAGGAAGCGAGCGGGATTTCTCTGAGCTAGAGCTCTACGGCTAGTTTTCTGCTATGTATGCTGGAATTGGAATAAGAAGGGGGTTCAACACATACCTTTGAGACGCAGTTTTTAATCAGAAACTTGAGGCATTGATGGAGTGTTGAGGCGACCACGAGGTCTCATGTAACCATTGTCTGCCTAGCAGCATGTTAAATGAAGGTTTTATGTCTAGGACATAAAACATTATCACAAAGATAGTAGGACCACTCTTGAGTGTGAGAGGCAATATGCCTTCAGCTTGCCTCTTGGTCCTGTCGTATGCAGTAATAGTTAGTTGACACGGCTCATAGTCATCCGGGCTTTTGCCTATCTGCTTCACCATTTTGATAGGGCATATATTCAGGGATGCCCCATTATCAACAAGCACTCTCCGTATTTCATATCCTTGCATGAAAACAGTGATATGAAGAGGCTGAACATGAAATCACTCTCCATATTTCATATCGTTCGTGAATATGATTGGCATTGGTGCCATTAGTTTGTTGATCATCCCGTACAATATCCGGTTGTGTGTTGCTCGGGATGTGGGTCTTAGCAAAAAACTTTTCAATTTGCGCTCTATGTACCAGTGAATTTGTAGGCCGCTCCAAGATGGAGATTTGAGCCTGGATCTTCTCGAGATGAGTCGGTAGTTCATAGGTGGTTGCTGATCCTTGAGTTCTTTTTTTAGGTTCATGATCCGCAACCCCTGCTGATGGTTTGGCTGTTGAAGTGGCTCCCATTCTTTCATCAAGAGTGTCCACCATCAATTGGATGGGTTTAAACACTCTACCTCTTCAGGTTAAGGAATCAACTTCGCCAGCATGGAGATCGATAGGGTCAGCCCTAGCGAGAGTAATGGGAGACCTTGGGGTGTTGGCCCCTTGTTTGGAAGATGATCCCGTTTCATCAGGTTTGACCATGTCTATCTCGAGGGCATCATCTTCGTCATACTGGTCCCACTTAGGAGGATCATCAGGGTTCGGGGACGAAGAGTTTCCTCTACGAATACTCAAAAGATCTTCTTCAACTTCTTAGATATGATGATCACAAGCAAGTATGAATTGGCTGGGATTATCTTCTTCGTCTCCGTTTTCAATCATGTGAATGATAATATCCTTCGTTTCTTTGGTCGTTGTGGCAGTAGTTTTTTGAGAGAGGGTTTGTGAAGATACCCATCTTTTGATTAGGTTCTTAAACAGGCTGATTTCTTGATCCAACTGTGATGTTGCCCCTATTAATCAACCCTTGAATCACCCGCTTCAAGTAGAAAATTTTTTGGGTATCATGGGCATGGTTTCTATGCCACGTGCTCCAACTATTCTTATCCTTAACCTCAAATGGTGGTTCAGATGGTGGCGGGAGTTGAACCATGTTTTTCTTCAAGAGTAACTCCAACACTTTTTCTAACGGGTCTTTGAGAGGAGTGAAGTTGTCCTCTCACCATTGATTGTTATTTTTAGATCTAGGCTGAACCCTTCGATTTTGATTCTTATTATTGTGCTGGGTGGCTGACCCTTGAGCCGGTTCGTTAACGACAATTTTGTTAACCTGACTGGAAGCATTCCCCTTGCTGTTGCTCTTATTTTTATTTTGGGGAGTCGTGATGGGTTTGTTATCGGGCCTGGTACTAAGAGGTGTCCCTCTCGCCTTTTCATGTCGTGCCACTCACTTGATCATGAAGTCGACTGGGGGATAAGTCCTCGGCTAAAGAAGGTCCTGTATTCAGGAGTTGCATTTTCTAAGGCCATGTTCTGTAAGTGGACATTCAATGACCCGCATCCTCGCCTCGTAGAATCGACCGATAAAATCCTCGAAGGATTCTCCTGGGTTTTCTTTAGTTGCATTGAGTTGGCCCAGGGAAAGAGATCTTGGTGTCGACCCATGGTAATGAGAGACAAACTGGTCGAACATTTCGTCTGAGGTTATGTGTGGTTGAGCCTGTCTCGCAAGGCTCGGACGGAGAGGAGGTACGCGTTGACATGATTATCTGCGTCACTCTTCGCATTAAATTTGTTTTCAAACTTTGGGATGACAATCCCAAGGAGAAGGTCTTCAATGCCTCCTAGGTCTCAAGAACATAGGCCTTTGGTGGTAGGATTTCATGCATACCCATCCTTATGAGCATATCCTGCATCGCTTTTAGAGTGCCTTCTTGTTGAGTATTTGGCAAAAGAGTAGGCCCACCTGTTGGTGGGTTCCCAAGCATAGACTGATGAGTCGAGACTTGGGGTAGATGTTAGCCTACTTGGTCGTGAGATTAATGAGCGACGGTCACTGGGACAGTTTGATACATTTGTCCTTGAGGGGCGTACTGCCCAAGGGGATCATCACCGGTTGCAGAAACTGCATGGTTGGTTGGACTGGATACACTAGAGGGACCGATTGAAGAATCGGCTGACTCGGCTGTGCTATGGGTTGACTTATGTTATTAGGTTGGTTTTGGACCGACCCATGAACTGTGGCATGAACTGTGTAACGTAAGTCAATTGGACTTTTGAGGGCAGCCTGAATGCCTATCTCGCCTATGGTCTAGATTGATGCCTCGGCTGCGCACAATATTCAAGACATCGTGGGTTGAACTACGATGGCCCGAGGTTGGATTAGATCTCCTAGACCTAAGTGGGTCTTGGTTTTGAGACCATTGCATCTTGGGGTTATCTTGGTTCGAGTTGTTGGAATTGGCATTAGATGTCACATGAACTTCTTCCCTCGCACGACTCCTACTTTGGTTGCCTAAGGTCAGATGGCCTATTGTGGCTACGTATGGTTCCCTGTAGGACAATGCTCGATCGAACCCCTTGACTATTCAATGCTTTACGGGCGGAGTCAACTTTTCGGACCATACAGAGCTCAAGGTTAGAAGAAGATCCCCGAAACTCGGCTTCTAATTGAAGACCTGGACGATTGATAATGGATTCGCCATAGTTCTGGCCGTAATCCCAATGGATTGCGGCATACTGGTCCTTAAGTTTAGGAAGGTTTGGTTTAGAGTCAATTGTGGAGCAGTCATCATAATCGCCTTGAGTCACCAACATGGCGACTCTCTTTGGCTGGGTTCTAGAATCAGACTTGGGTAAGATCTAGACTCGACGGCCTAGAATAGACGTAACTTGACTCTAGGGGAAAACCTTCAGTGCAACTAGGCTAAGATTAGCCTGGAATCTAGACTTGCTAGACTCAATGGGTTTTGGTTCAGACCTAAAACTAAGGTAAGTCTAGTTTAGCTCTAGAGGCAACTCTATGCTTAGACATATGCTAGAACCTAGACTAAGATCTAGACTAGATGGGTGCGAGTCTCAGCTCGGACCACGGCTGGTTCTAGGCTCGAACCTGGGTGTGAGCCTGGTTCAGACCTGGGCTGAGCTGGGTGCAAGCCTGGGCTTGGACCTAGTGGGTTTTGAAGGTCAGACTGAATGTGGACCCAGACTGGATCAAGATTGAACAAGGAACGAAACTTCGGCTCGAGCCAAGAGGGGACCGAGGTTCGGACCAAGGTGAGACCTGGTTCCAACCTGGGCTAGGCTGGGTATAAGCTTGAACTCGAACCAAAAGCGGGTCCGGACAAAGATCTAAAATTAACCAATAAAAAATAAGCAACCAAGCACATGAAAAAATTTCACATAGTAAAGTATTATAGCTAGGCTTGGTTTGAGAGTGGGTTCCTAACTGCTGAATCCCAACTAAGGCGAATCCCATTTGCCTCGACTCTCAAAGCTGGGTTCCCCTCACGCAGTTAACGCGAATTTTGGGGGTTTTTGAAAAATTTGTTATCTGGTTTTTTGGGATTCCCTGTTGGTGTGTGTTAGAGTGTGTAAAGATGCAAGCAAATGAAAAATAAACTCAAGCACACAATGCACACAACAATAAAGAAAACAAGTGAGCGCTTGGTTCTGATTGAGCCTGGCGATGCGCGCTTTAAGGCGAAACTCGCTCGAGACACAATATAAATGGAGATGAGAGGAACCCTTAAGAATGTATGGTCAAAGCAGTGAAACCAGGCACAGTTTGTGCAAATTCGAGCATGGCTTGGGTCAAGGATGACTTGAACGGGACACGGTTCAAGAGAGTGCAAGCACCCTCAATCAGTTCTTTATATATAGATATATTTATATATATATATATTTATATATATACATATTTATATATATATATATATATTTAAAATTTGATGAGAAATAATTAAACTAAGCATGATGGAAGCAAGGAAAATAGGAATTCAACCAAAATTAACTAACTAGAGGGAAATCAGAAAGTCAAGAATGGAGCAGACCTACCTGAAGCAAAATTTTTTTTTAGTATTTTTTTGAAACATTTTAAGCTGAATTGGTGAACAAGCACAAAAAAAAAAAAGAAAAGAAAAAACCTCCGAAACAGGCCTATGGGGTCCTAGAATATTTCTGGGACTTCTGTGATAAGGCGGCACAGATCGAGTCGCTAGAGCAGCACGGGTCGTGTAACACCTATAGGTAGGGCGGCACAGATCTTGTCACTCAAAAAAATATATATATATTATTTAATTTTATTTTTTATCTTATTGATGCTGATGAAATTAGGCTACTTAAACTTGTAGAACCCGAAAATTAAGATTTTTTGATGAAATAAAATTAAAACAAAGTGAAATAGAAGAACAATAGATAAAACATATCTGTATCAAGAAAAATAGTTTTTTGGTATTTTTCAAAATTTTATTTTGGTCTGAAATTTTTTGAGCAGTCACAAGAAAGCCCTAGGAATAGATCTGAAAATTTTCAAAAATTTCTGAGTTGGGCGACGAGGGTAACCAGAAAGTGTATTGCCCTAGACCTGGGCGGCACGACCCATGTCGCTTGGGCGGCACGCCATGTGTCGCCCAAATAAATTATAATTTTTATTATTTTTTTATTTTTTCCTTGTAGATATTGGTAAGATATTCTTACCTTACACTTGGATAAAAATAAAATAAGATTTATTTTGATGAAAATAAATTAAAATAAAGCTAGAGCAGATCTAACAGAAAAATATTTTTTTTGTATTTTTAAATATTTGATTTTTACTTGAATATTTTGAAATAGTAATAAAATAGTACCTAGAAAATTCCTGAAAAGTTTCAAAGTATTCTGAGATTTTTCAAAATTTTAATGCTTGGATCACACTTGATTAGCCCCATGGTGGGGCCCAAACTATTTATAGTGCAGAATCGAGGATCTCTCAGATCTGACACTTTCAAATGATAAAAATAAATGAAAAAGCAATGGTAGAGAAAGTGGGAACAATAGAATTCAAATTTGAGATCAGATCTGCCTAGAAACGAATAGATCTGCTCTCAGATCTGTGGCAGAGCCAATGTGATCCAAGGCATCAAATACACAATTTTTTAAAGAAAAATAATCAAAATAAGATCAAAATAAAATTAAAACAGTAAAAAAAAGGAAGAAAACCATATCAAATGGGGCCGGATGGCTTGCGACTCCCGAGCGTCCTCTTTGCCTCTCTGATCCGGATGTTGACTAGCAAATCTGTGATGTCCAGGGTGGTTGTGCCCTTGAGATGGTGCTATAACTAGGGTTGTTGTGCCCTAGAGATTTAGATTTACTAAGTCTTAAGATAAGGTAAGGTCTCTCTATTCTCCTAGGGTTTCTCTCCTAGCCTAAAGTTTCTAAAAGTCTCGTCCCAGTTTTTTTTTTTCCTCTCTCCAGCAAAAAAAATCTCTCTTTTTCCTCTCATTTTTCATCCTTTTATGGTCACCCCAACTGCGTTCATCTGAACGAGGGATTTTTTGGGACAGAGTTATCCCGTAACCAACAAATCCCTTGTTCAAACCAATCTTTTATTTTTTTAAATTCTGATTTGACTGACGCAGATAGCATCACACAGCCAAACCACCCAAAAGATTATCATAAAAACATAAAAAATGATAAAAAAATGTTTGGGGAAAAATGTGTCTGGGCGGCATGCCCCGTGTTGCCCACGCGACATGAGTCGTGCTGTCCAAGGCTGGGCGACACGCCCTGTGTTGCCTGAGCGGCACGCCCCGTATCGCCTAAACCAAAAGTTTTCCAAATTGAAATATTTATTTCAGGTGTGTTCCTTAGTCTCTTGTGAGGCTATCAAAAAACATTGGGGTCAAAATGGATTTTGTTACTATTTTGAATGAATTTTTGGGTAAAATTGGGCATTTGCAGGATGGCTTGGGCGACCCGCCCTGTGTCACTTGAGCGACCCTCCCCGTGTCGCTTGGGCAGCACGCCTTGTGTCGGCCAATCCAAAACTTCTCCAAATTGAAATATTTTTTTCAGGTGCGTTCCTTGGCCTCTTGTGACACTACCAAAAACATTTGGGTCAAAGCGGATTTTTTTACTTAATGATTTTTTGGGTAAAATAGGGCATTTGCAGGATGACTTGGGCGACACGCCTTGTGTCCCCCAAACCAAACTTTTCCAAATTGTGTTTTGCAATTTGTGTGTCTTCCTCAATCTCTTGTGAAGCTCTTAGAGAAAATTTGGGGCAATAAAGATTTTTTTAAGGTTCTTAATGAGTTTTTCCATAAAACAACGCGTTTACTAGATTTCGGGTCAAAACAGGCATCTGCTGGGTTCTGGGCTGACATAATTGTTCCGGCTCATAGGGTATGTTGTGTGACCTATAGATTTTGGGTTTATTAGGCCAATTTGATCCTAAGGGTCTAAGAAAACCGTAGAACTTGCCAGATTAAGGCGGATGTCTACAACAATACTTGAAGTTGACTTCTAGAAACTGGTGACTCCTTCCAAGCCCTATCCAAAAGAGAATTCAGTGCCTCTTTGTCGTGAATATCTGAATAGGAAGAACTGGCCTACGTTGATATCTTTGCTTTGCTTTGGAACCTAACGAACTGTGTTCCTCTTTTTAACGTCTTGCTCCTAGGAATGGAGGTGCAGCATTGTCTTCTCGGCACGATTCTGGTCTATGAACCTGATAGTAATGGGTAATAGAGCGATTTCCCTTGCAACCTTGAGAGGGAACCTTGCGCTTTCTGCTCGAATAGAACCTTTCATCGGTTCAGCTTTGTTGGAAGATATTTTTCATCATCATGGGGCCTTTGCTCAATAAAGCCTAGCAAACAGTGGAAATCCCGACAGTCTCATAATATTCCCAAAACATCTCAAGATCTTAATGAGGACACTCGAAATTCTCCTGCCATGTTTTGTCGCATTCGGACACCTCTAAGGCAATGCAGATTGAGAAACAGTTCTAGCAGAATCGGCCTCTAGCAACTTGAAACGGACCCTATAACTAGAGCTACATTTTTGATATCTCAATTTGTTGTGGGGCCACTCCCATTGCATCTGGAATGATTGAAAACCCCTAGGGGTTAAATTTCAGCTCGAATGGACACCCAAGGAAAATGTTATAGACAAAAGAGTGAAACGGAAGGAGCTGCATGCAATTTCCTTGCGGCTACCCAGGAACTCTGCACCATTGAAGGGACATAAGCAGTGACTTTTGACACTCATATCTCATCCGTCCCAAGTCGGATCGCACTCAAATTTGGTGAGCATGTTCATTGCATCAAGACGAGCGATTTGATATGTGGCACGCCCCGTGACAATACCTGAGCATGAAGAAAATCTAGAGAGAAATTGCTGATCTGTGAAGAAAGTTCAAAAAATTCAGCAGCATCGTGCCTCACTTGAGAAGTAGAATCACCCCACTAACGAACCCGATCGACGTGAGACCAATTCCATCGCACGTGTAAGGTCTCAGACCATCTCTGACCTGAACCCTGTACATGATGAATAGTCGGATTCCACACATGAAGCCGACGAAGCTACCGCAAATTATGTCACCGAAGTTTTAGATTTCTGCCAAATTTCTAAGGTTGCAAAATCTTTGTTCGGGCATAGAATCGAGCTATGTTTATTGCCCCATGATCGTAACAGCATGCTCAGTGTGATCTAGCAAAGAAATCATCGAAAGACATCGAGGAACAAACACACTATAGATCCAAAATTTTAAGATCCATTCAAATTTCAAGTCACATGATCGTGTACTAAAAACACAATCCATGGCTCGAAGTTGGTTTCAAATCGATCGTCATGCCGAGCCCTAGAAGAAGACAATCATCTTTCGATTAATCGGGCATCGGACTGACCCCGGATCATCCATGAAAAATCATGTACGTTTTAGGGCAACGTAGGGACTGTCATGGAATTCCATGAATTGTTAGGAAGGGGCAAATCTGTCATTTTGCACCTTAGTTTCTAATTTCCTTTAATTCATTTTAATATTAATTTTCAAACATTAGAGTTACTTTTGAGCATCCATCCATGTTTGGAGCAAATTCTATGTATATGTACCATCATTGTACACATGACAAGACTCAATCCCTCACAAAAGAGAGACTTTTTACTTAATATAGTTTCTCTTTCTTACCATCATTGGGTGACATTTGGAGAGAGAGAGAGCAAGGTGAGAGAAACTTTGATCGGTACCCCTAAGCTTGAGGTAGATATTCTCTCTCTTCCTTTTCTTTTCTTCTCTTCTTCTTCTTTCTCTTCCTCTCTTTCTTCTTCCTCTTCTCCGTCTGAGTTTCTCGTGGAGGCCATGTGTGGCAGTGGCAGTGCTGTGCATGCCTCTCCCGTGGTCTCACAGACTACGCATGGTGATGACAGGGCCATGTGCGAGTTTTCTTCCCCTTCTATTCATCTGTCTCCCTCTCAAAGTGAGGCCTGTAGACGACGCAGCTCATCGTCATCCGCAGACGTAGCTCCGACGTCTCAGTGAAGAGCCCAGAAGGTGAAATTCGTTGCCGCCCATAGGGGTCTTCCCTTGTTGCGTGTCTAACATAGACGATGATACCTATTGCCCTGCCAGAGGTCTCGACAACACCTATCATTGTCCTCGAGCTTCTTTCGCAGACTCGGTCCCCATCGCCGTCCGCTAGCTTACTTCATGGACTCGGTGCCCATCGCCATCCGTGAGCTTCTTCCATGCATTCGGGGCTTATCGTCGTTATTCTTGCGTCACATGCCTGTTGTCGTCCTCCTCATGAGAACTGACTATTGCCGTGCGCTCCATGAGAGGCTATCGTCGCCCGCACAAGGGTGTGTTACCTTCTTATGTTGCCAACAATGATGTTTAACACCGTCAATAGTCCTCTGCTCACCCTCTAGTTGTGAGTAGTAGTGTCTAGCACCGTTCCAAGGTTGTGCCATTGCTACTCCATAGTCATGGGTGGTAACTCCTAGCACTGTCGAGAATCTATCCTCTCCACTGTCTCAGTCTCATTCTCTTCGTCCCCTTTTTGTCTCCTCATTCTTTTCTCCCCTTATTTGATTGAGGGCAGACTTAGCCTAGTGCTGCCATATTGGTCTCATTTTAGAGTAGTATTGACGTCGTACTGGTCTTGAAGAACCATGCCTGCCTTGCTACCACTCCGAATCGGTAGCTTTCCGAACGTCATGCTAGTATCGCCCCTTTGTCAAGTTTTCTCCTCTTTTCTCTCTTTATTGGAAACCTTCTATTTCATCACTCCCTCATATGAGCATGCGATGCCCTAAGATAAGGGTGGGTCTCTTCGATCCACTTGTCTCGCCAATTAACCATAGAAGCGTTGTGTAGAAAACAAGAGGATTGCAGTCAAGGGAGGTGATTTCGAACCAGCTAAAGCAGTTGTGGGGCTTTCTTCATGATTTAAAAGGGCACCCACGTGAGCCAGTCCGAGTAAATCCTGAACCAACCTTAAATTCCTCTCTCATCGGTTGGTATACCTGCCCTTGATCTTCAGCAAGGTTCTAAGAGATAGATCTCAAATCCCAGGTTCACTAGAAACTCGAGTTACGTGCCGCTAGATCATCGAGATCTGGAGGGCGAGATCGAGGCGCCTAACCAGCTTAGCAACTCCACTGGGGACTTACTACTCCTTAGTCGGTTCGCACTTGTTTGACTAATATCCTCTTTTACTTCCTGCATTACTTTCTATGGCACCCGGGTTGTTCAAACTGTTCATCCGAGTCGGGGATTTTCTCATCTTTGCCCTCGGGACTGTCCCAAGGAAGCAAACTACTCAAGCTTTCTTCCCTAATCTCCTTCTGAGTTAGGACTCACGGTCCGGCTCCCAGGTTCTTGCTTGGGTTAGTGCGAGAGGGGACTTAAAAGTCCGTGACTCTCCGCTTCTTAGCCCTAAGGGACCCTCCAACAAGGCCCCTTGCATCTGTGGCATGTCTGCCGCCGCACACAGCACTCACCCTGCTATTGGCAAGTCTCTTACTGGTCATATTGCTGGGGCTCACCGGAAGGCTGCCCTCATTACTCTTGCAAGAGGCAAGCAAATTGCCATCGCTCTGAGGTTCACCGCAAGGCAACCCCCTATACTCTTTCACATCCACAAACCTCTAGACTTAGAGGCTCGACACACCAAGGTGGGGACCTTGCATCCTCCACCTCTTGCACACACCCAAGGGCTCGTTGTCCATCCCCTCGAGCCACACCCTGAGGCAGGCCCCATGTTGCCTTGAGCTCGCATCAAGGGTTTGGCCTTCTTGGGCCGAACCCTACGTGCTCCATGCATTCGCTTTCCACAACTCGGGGCAGCGCTAGCTCTATGCCACCTCGAGTACATGACGGTCACACATGGCTCCACTATGTGAGAGATAAGATTCTGCCTTGTCCCTCACCAATACAAGCTCGTGGGTCTCAACGTCCGAAGGTCGAACGAATTGACCGTGCCTGGGTTGACCCCCAATTCACCCGAACGGCTAATCTTAAAGGTGCACATGCCCCACCCTTGCAGGTCCCTTCCCAATCCCAAGTCAAGCGGAGTCACGAACCAACTCCTTCTCTTGCTGTTCTTCCAGCACCATGCAAGCACCTAGAGCACTGGTACTCAAAGGTATTCCCTAAGAGTACCATCTTGAGCCAGCCTTAAGTCATCCATGTACATGGGCCCCACAAAGGAACTTGGGCCAACGGCCTGATGTCAGACAAAGGCCTTCAGCTTTCAAGGCAGCAACCCAGGCTGCCTTCTATTCTTAGACCCCACTCCTTACCCCAACTCATAGCCGCGACCCTTACATGTTCAAAGAAGGTGGGGTAGTTCTGGTCTCAAGCTCGGTTCTAAAATGAGGTCCACAACCATCTCTGGGTTAAGCAGAAGAGAGGCCTTTAGATCTTGACCAAAGAAGCCTGAAAGGCAGTTGAGGTCGCCACCCTGGATGACCTCTTGCCTCGTAACCCCTTTTTCCCTCTTCAAACTCCAGAACCTAAGCGAGTCCAAGATTATTGCTTGGTCGTCATTGCTCAGAAGCCATGGTCCCACGTTCGTCTAGAACCGGTCCTCACAAGATCAGCATACAAGGCTTGAGTCCAGTCAGTGCAAGTCGAACCCCTACAAACCAACTTGCCACCCATGACTCGCCGACCTCAGTAGTCTGCTCCTCCTTCTGGCTCTGACCTCCCAGAAGAGAAGGTCAGCATCATGGTGATCAATGACCGGACAAAGTCAAGGAGGACAGAATGACCAGGTTCGAGGTAATTATGTAATCCATCCTTGAAAAGCTGGAAGGCTTAGAAGCCTCTAGGCCCATTTCCTCTCACCATGAGACTATTCCACGATCAGTGAGGACACAGTTCCTAGGCAAACTCCCCCACCAGTCTCCCAAGATAGTTTTGCCTCCCGTGGGGCCTCCTAAATTGACATAGATGCTATGGTAGCCCATAGCTTCAAGAACAAGGTCCCAGGCATGCAAGAGAAGTCGCTCTACCAGAAGCCATACCCTTTGTACATTGACCAAGTACCCTTCCCTTCAAACTATCAAAAGGGGAAACTCCGCACCAGCATACTGCTCACTTCTAGGTGACCTGTCGAAAGACGACAACTGACGAATGACTCCTCCTCTGCTAGTTCGTCGAGACTCTTGAAGGGCCAGTCTTCCAATGGTATGCTTGCCTGCCTCCGAACTCGGTACACATGTGGCAAGAGATGGAGCAGTTGTTTTACCAATGCTTCTACGAAGTCAAGAGGAACGTGGAGACCATCAAACTCCTCACCCTGACACAAAACCCTGGTGAGCCGGATGACAAGTTCATCACCTGATGGAGAGAGTTGGCAACCTTCCATGACACTACCATGATCAAGAAGGAAGCGATCCAAATCAGCATACAGAACATGGTTCCTGAGATCACCCTGCATGTTGAGGCATCCAATCCACCTTCCATGTCAGAGCTCATCTCTAAGGTAGTTCGTATTGAGGTATTGGTCAAGCACCATGACATCCGTCGTCAGTACCCTCCTGCTCAAACTCTCGCTCCAATAGTCGGGGCAACCAAAAAGTGGTGTTCAGCACGGCTGTCACCATGACTAGCGCTAAGAGCACGGCTCGTCAGACCCTAGACCATTTCAAGGCACCGACGTCTCTAGCCAGGGGAAAGTAGCAGTCCTACAATGACGTTTCACCTCCTAAAATTCTAAGAGAAATGACTTTTGGACCCAGCACCATAATAAAGTTTACTCCGGCCACCAGGAGTGGATGCTTACATTGCTTCGACTGTTGTTAAAACAAAACATGATCCAGCAATCGAAGGCAAATACTGAAGAATCAGCTAGGCAAGAGACAAATCAGAAGTATTGTGCCTATCATAGGAGAGTAGGCCACCCCACTTACGACTGCTATAAGCTCAACGACATTATCGAAGCCCTTATAGACAAGGGTCAAATAAAGCTCGAAGAGTTGAAGAAAGTGTTCGGGGCAACTGAGGCTTCTCACGTAGTCACGATCCAAGAGGGTAACGAGGCACCCGCTATTCTCTGTGCATTTTTCTCCATAATGCTCGAAGAAGGAATCAACACTCCAAGCAGAAAAGGCAACCCAAGTTCCTGCCTCCAAGGACCGAGAACCTCTGATGCGCATATCACCAGATACGAGGACATGACATCAACGAGTGCACCGGCTTCCATAAGCTTCTTGCAGAGAATATGCAGCAGTGTCAGGAAGTTCAAGGAAATCCAGGAGGACGCCTTCAAGTCCCTCTGTCGCTTGTGCAAGAAGACCTTCCGGCACCAGCTCAGGGAAACATGGGACAAGACCCTCTGCAAGCCTTCTTTGAGGTGATGCTCCAATGGGGCCTCGTCACTCCCAAACCCGCCTGGAAGCCTAAGAAGCTTGCCCAAGGCACGGAACTGGTGCCCTTATCACCAAGTATGGGGCCACGAACTGAACGAGTGCTCTGGGTTCGAAGCTATGGTCGTGGAGAAAGTCAAACAAGGCCACATTGTTTGGGCGGTTCTCCCAGAACACTTTCAAGCCATCACTCTCATTCAAGAGGAGGCCACACTACAAGCCCTTCACAAGCATGCACTGGACCCTTTGGACCCCTTGACCTCTCAGTCTAGCGAAGTCTACCATTGGAGAAGTAGGTTCAAGTCTCTGAAGCATGAGGCAGTCCATCAAGCTAGGACTACTCACCAGCTAGAGAGGGCGGTCCAACACCCCCTCAGGGATCCAGAAGGAGACAACAAGCACCTAGGTTAGCCTACCAAAGGAATCCCATCCCTCAGCCACGTGTTGAGGAAGAATTCCTCAGGCCCCTTCCTCCACTGCTAACCTTACAAGACTTCATCTCAGGAGCAGCTCGCCTTATCCTTCAGTCCAATCGAGAGGACATCCTTGAGTCACCAGCAACTCGGGATTCCTCCAATATCAGTGACGACAGTAAAAACACCCCACAACAGTCAAAGTAGGGGCAAGAACTAAAATACCCTCTGCGAACGTCTAATTCTAGCAACAACGTAAAAAGCTGCCCATAACATTATAACTCTTCTTTTCCTCCCTCCTCCTTTATTTTCTCCAAAGGTACTGCCCGACGGTGACAAGACTTCGACACTCTAAACAGAGAGTTTGGAGGCACCAGCCTCACCCGACCCTAGCAAGAGCGTCTTAAGGAGATGTTGGCCCATGCAGTTGGATTCTCAACAGTCGCCGACGCCCTGTCCTCCCGAGCCAAAACCAAGTCATCTTCAGGCTTCTGTTCCAAAGAGTCCTCCCATGTGGTGTAAATCTTGGAAGTAGTAGCTAAAACGGGGCAAATGGGTCTATGATCACGAAAGAAGCTACAGCCCACACCTCAAAAGCTCTAGGCCCTCAAGTTTCCTGATCCTTCTCTTTCTCTTAAACCTCAACCCCAAACCTCTACATCGTTAACACAAGCCCTTATTACATTCCCATCAACCCAAACCACACCGGCCAAGCAACAAAGTCAGCTAGTGCAACAAATAAAACCAAAGCTTGTTCCTAAACCTACCCCACCATCTACACCAGTGACTGAATCAGGAACACAGGAGACTAATGCGAATAAAGTAAAATATGATGTAATTAGGCACTTGAGAAAGCTTTCATCCCTTCTAAGTATTTATGATGCCCTCCTGCTGTTAAGAGATTATCATATGGCCCTAGTGCAAGCTCTTTCTAACCCAGAAGTATACGAGATCAAAGTGGAGTTCATTGAGGTTGACTCAGCCATCCTAAGTGGGTTCTTGGCAATCTCTTTTTCAGGAGATGACCTTCAGTTGAGGGGTAAATTCCACAATCTCTCCCTCTTTGTGAAAGGTGAACTCTACGCTTGCCCTTTCAATAGGATCATGCTGATGGAGGGTCAGCAGTCAACTTGATCTTAAGAAGGATCCTCACCCATTGGGATTAGGGTCTGACGACCTCACTCCAACCTACATCACCGTGCAAGGTTTCAACCAATCAGGAGAGAAGCCAGCTTGCACAATGCGCCTTCGTCACAAGATTGGTGACCTCAACGATTACGCTTAGTTTCATGTAATCGACAACGATACCTCTTATAATTTCCAACTTGGTTGTCCTTGGCTTCACGATCAGGAGGTGGTTCCTTCGACCCTCCACTAATGCTTCAAATACAGTCGAGATGGGAGACAACACATTGTCTATGCTGATAAAAGACCATTCCCTATAACTGACACTCACTATGTCGATGCTCAGTACTATTTCACACACCTTCCAACACCAGAAAAGTCAAAGCATGATGATTCGAGGCCCGTGAGAGAGACGGGACCTCGTCCCATGATGATGTTGAAGACTTGGGGTGAATGATCACGGACATGTTCAGAGAGGAGGAAAGACAGGGCAAGCCTTTGTCGCCGATCTACCCAAGTATACCTTGCCACCTCTCCGAGGTCATGGTATCCTCTCTCAAAGACAAACCTTCCCCCTGTACTTACAAATTGTCAGAGTAAAATGGTGAACTAGAAGCAGATCCTGAGCCTGAGGAAGCCCTATAGGTAGACCTTCAAGCATCTAGGGTCACATATACATCGAACCAGCAAAAGGTCTTGCATGTCCCCATCGCTCTTCTACAAAAAGAACTGGCATGCCAACCACCAAGGAAGGTACTTCAAGTTTCATCCTCCTTGAACAAGGGGATCATCAGAAGCCAAAAGAAGGTCTTACACTTCTCAGGGGTTGTCAAAGAAGTACAGACAGATGAAAGTCATTCCTCTGGCTCTCAGGCACAAGACCCCCATGACAGAGCTGAGAAGGGAGGTTCGTAACCTCCAGAGTCAATTGGAGGTTATGCGCGTCGCTTCAAAGTACTTAAAGGGGTCTGTCCCTGAGACTAAGACTTATGATGAGCTCAAAACTAATGCACCTCAAATCGAAGCTGAGGCTCACCCAAGCTCATCAAATCATGAGAACCATGAATTATTACCCCCTGTCCAATCAAGCACTAAGGGGTGAGGAAGCAACTACTCCCCCATTCGAGGTCACTGAGGCCACAACGGCTGCCACAAGATGAAGCAAGGGGTGGGCTATTCTTTTTCATCTCAAACTATGAATGGGCGAAAGCAATGAAAAAGAAAAGAAAGGAAAATAAGTGACATGCATTGCATAGACAAGAAAAAGAACTATTTTATTCATAACAAATGTCGTTTCTTTAAAATAAAGAGAAAAAAAATAGAAAGAAGATGCCATAAAATGGTCGATGATCTTTTTGACCCTTCCCTTTCACTCATCAGCCGAGGCTCTCGCTTGCTCGATGCCCACTCTCAATTCGGTCACCCGCCCAGCCTCGTACTCCACTAGGGATAGCTACCCGCCCAAGGAGTACTCAAGGTTCAGCACGTTCTAGACCAGTTCCTTATCCTCAACCTCCCAAACTACCAATTCCTCCTCCAACCTGGCAAGCTCCTGTGTCCATTTGTTGCCTTCAAGGCTTACACCTTGTTGTTGGGCGTTATGGCCTTCTTAAGAAGGGCAAACTTCTGAGAGATGGTAGCCTCCATCTCACCTACCTGGACCTCTGCTAGCTCTCGGTTCTATGCTAGGGAAGCCTCGAATGACTCTAGCTGCGAGCCCTCCAAACGTGATACAACCTTTTCTGCCTTTAGGGCCTTCACCCTCCATCCCTCAAGCTCATTGGCAACACTGTCAAAGAAAGGAAGGACTTCGGGTGCATTCTCTAAGGCGATCCCCCTCAACTGTAGGATCGTCGCGCCAAGCTCCCTAAGAGATAGCTCCTTCAGCTTCTGGAGGCCCGTTTGAGGCATTTCAATAATGACGCCTGACAGCCTGCTGAAATTGGGTTTGGGCAGTACGGTAGGAGCAACCACAGCAGTAGAACTCCCAGCTGCAGCCTCAAGCTCCCCAGAATCAAGAGCAACCTCGGGCTACTCTAGTACCTCGCAACGGATTTATCGCTCTGACCCTCTGTCATGACCACGTTGGGCTCAATCCTTTCATCCTCAGATACCATAGCCTCACCCTCTGCAAGCACAACAAGTGTAGCCAAGGCAAGACTAGCCTCCTCGCTTGGAGTTGTTACCTCAGTCTCATGTTTCACCACGACGACATTCTTTCCCGGGGCAGCGATCGTGCCCTATGTCCCTTCTTCTCAAACTATCTGCACCATAGGAGGTTCGACGCCCTCCCCGTCTCCTTCTTTGCCCTTATCTTCCATGCCTCTGGGCCTTCCAAGACCGATCCCTCAGGATGTCCTACTTCTGCATCCCCCGTGGATACACCACTAGAGGCAGCCATCTCTTGTTGCTCGGATGGCCCCTCTTCATTCCCTGGGGCTTCATCCTCTTCTATTACCACAAGCTTTACCAAGGGTTCCCTTTTCTCAATAGGCATGAAAACAGTCAGAGCTCCAGAGGCCTCGTCAGCATCAACCTCATTAGGGCTAGCCTCACCATCCTCATTTACCACCATCGAGACTGCGACCTCCCTAGCAAGGCGCCTCGATCTCACCCTCTGGATCCTCGAGGATCGAGCGGTGCACGTCTTGAGTTTCGGAGGAGACTCAAAACTTTTTTTAAATCGCTCTCTTGGGAACCTTGTTCAAAAACTGGGGTAAGTGTTACCAACCGGTGAGAGAGGAATTTAAAGGTGGGTTCGAGACTTACTCGGGTTGACTCACGTGGCCACCCTCTTAGATCACGATGAAAGCCCCCCAGTAATGAAACTGGTTCAGAATCACCTTCCTTAGCTCGTATTCTTCTTATTTTTTGCTTTCCTGCAATCACACACATACATGGTGAAGTTTATGGGACAGAAGGGTCAGACATGCCCCTTTCCTCTTTGATGATCAAACGCAAGCATGTGTTTTTAAAAAGAAGAAAGAAAGATGGGGGGGGAGAGAAGAATTCGACCAAGCGAGAAGCTCAGAGCAGTGACTAGGCTGCTGAATAATTAATGTAACGTGGTAGCAAAACGGGTTCAGTAACTGACTCCGGCACACAGAATATCTACTTTACACTATTGCTAATATCGACTAGCAAAGCACGATGTTCGGTCTATAGTGGCAGTGAAGCATGCCAAGCGAACCTGGCACAACAACATTACGGCTAGACGACAAAACTGCCATGAGATGCTAACCTCAATCCCTCTAGATCGAATGAAAGAGTAGCAGAGGAATGGTTAAAGAGAACAAGGGAATGGATAGAAGGAAAGAGAAGATGGAAGAGAGGAGGGAGAAGAAGTAAGAGGAGATGCAGTCGACACTAGACATTGACGACTATTTCAGGAGATGGGAGAGAGAGGAAGCAGTCAGCGCTAGGATTCACAGACTATGTCGAATAAGAAGAGAGGTAGAGAGCCAACTAGCGCTAAGTATCGCCAGCTGAGAGAAGAATAGAGGGAAAACCAGCCGGTGCTAAGCCTCGCTGATTGACAAAAGAGGAAAGAGAAGACCAACCGATGTCGCATCTTGCTAACTGATAACAGAAGAAAGAGAAGACCAACCAGTGCTAGGCCTCACCGACTGATAGAAGCAGAGAGAGAAGACCAACTAGTGCTTAGCCTCGTCGATTGATAGAAGTAGAGAGAGAAGACCAACAAGTCCTAAGTCTCACCGATTGGTAGAAGAAGAGAGAGAAGACCAACCGATGCTAGGTGTCGTCGACTAGTAGAAGAAGAAAGAGAAGACCAACAGACTCCAGATTGCGTCGACTGGTAGAAGAATAAAGAGAATACCAACAAGCACTAGGCCTCGATAATTGACAGAAGAAGATAGAAAATACTAAGCAGTGCTAGGTCTCGCTAGTTGAAAATCGAAGATAGAGATGGGAAAAAAAGATAGAGAAGACCAACCGGTGCTAGATCTCGCCGACTAGAAAAAGAAGATAGAGCGGGCCAATCGGTGCTAGGTCTCGCCAGTTGACAGAAGGAGATAGAGAGGACCAATTGGCGTTAGGTCTCGCCAATTGATAGAAGAAGATAGCAAAGACCAACCTGTGCTAGGTCTTGCCAGTTGATAGAAGAAGATAGAGAAGACCAACCGGCTCTAAATCTCGCCAGTTGAGAGAAGAAGATAGAGAGGGCCAACAGGCACTAGGTCTCACCAGTTGACAGAAGAGAAAGAGAAGAGAGATAAATATAAGAGAGAGAAGAGAGAGAAAAGAGAGAGTGGGAAGAGAGAGAAGAGAGAAAAAGAGAGAAAAGAGAGGGGAGGAGAGAGAAAGTTATCAACCTGAAGGGTACTGGCCCTTTTCTTTTCTTTCCTCTCTCTCCAAGATGTACTCACAGGCTCAAGCAAGGAATCAAAATTTTATTGAATCTTTAAAAGAATGAATCAAGGGTCTAGAGTCATTTTTTCAATGAGGCAGTGCCTGTTTATATAGAATTGTGCCCAAAAATAGATGGATTGATCAAAATTAAACCTAATTGCTAAAAATTAAGATTTAATTCAATTAAAATAAATTCTAAAAATGGGTACAAAAGGACTATTTTGCCCCTGCTTAACAATATATGGAATTCTAGAACAATCCTTGCTGCTGCTTGAGATCTTGAATGATCCTCCATGGCTGACCGAGGGTGTTCTGATGCCCATTTAATCGAAATATTTTTGATTTCTTGTAGGGCTCGTCATGGAGATCGTTTTGATACCAACTTCGAGCCATGAATCATGTTTTTGAGCCATAATCACGAGACTTGAAATTTTGTTGAATCTTGGAAACTTTGGATTGATAGTGTTGTAGTTCCTTAATGTTTTTCTGTGATTTCTTCATCATAATTCACTGATCATGCCGCCACGATTGTGTGGCAACAAATGGAACTCGATTTGGAGCCCGAACGAAGATTTCACAACTTTTGAGAATTGGTCGGAATCTGGAATTCAACGACCGGAATTTCAGTCACGCCATCAACTTCATTCATGAAATCTGATCGTTCATAATGTATGGGGTTTGGACCAATGATAGCTCTGGACCTTACACACACAATGGAATTTGTTTCGCTTCGATCCTTTACGCGAGAGTTGTGATTTGGCCTATCAAGAGAGGTGTGCCGGTGCTGAATTTCTGCAACTTCTTCATGGCTCAGTATTTCCTCTATAGCTTTTATCCCTACTTGGACATCATCTCGCGGTGTGCCACATATTGTTTGTCTTAGTGAGACTAATACGCTCAACAAATTTGAGGGCGATCCAACTTGGAACGTGTGAGTTATGGGTCCCAGAAGTGATTGCCCGTGACTGTAAAAATAACCAACTTTAATGGTTTTTGGGTGCATTGAGGCCACCCAAGAATAGTGTGCGGCCCCTCATGTTTCATTGTTTTACTCATATCTTTATTCTGGAGTGTCCAATTAAGCCGAAACTTGGCCCAAAAAGGTTTTTGACCATGCAGGATCTAATGGCTATGATTCCACATTGATTTGAGACAACAAAAATGTAATTCTAGTTGTAGGTTCCATTTCAGGGTGCTAGAGGCCATTTTTTCGAAAACGTTTTCTTTGTGCTCACTGCCTTAGACATGTCGGAATGCGATGATTCTGATGTCATTATGAGACTGTCTGAAATTTTCATGGTTTTTGTATACTTTTTTGACCTGCTTCCTACCAGGGACCAAGGTGATGAAAAATAAGTTCAAACAGCTTGCCCCACCGAATGTTGTGCTCAAGAGAAGCGAGAAGGACAAAAATTTGGAAAGTTTCCTTCAGCTTTTACTTTTTCTCCTTCTTAGCCACGGACCATGCGAACACCAAGGAGATTCACGTAATGGTGTAACTAGGCTGCTCAGATGTAGGGATGCATTGTTCGTGGTTCCATTCGTGGAGAATTTAGGGGGAGAAAAGACTTTTTTAAGGGATTTTGTCGAATTCCTCACCCTCATACAGACTATTTACAATTCTTAATCTGAATATTTTGTATAGACCTGGTCAGTCAGAATCAGACCCATCTAGCAATTAAGTGCCATGTCGAACAGCATTATTCCCATTTAGTCTTGGTTTACTTACATCCTTTGGTGTTGAGCCACATTTTGAGGATGAATGGTGTGTTGAAGGGCCTTAGGTCGGCACCGTCTACTTTACAAATTAGTCATTCTTTGGCGAGTAGTGTACCTCAGTATTTCGAGGTGACTAGCTCTGGGTACAACGACCCCTGCCCACTATTGTGCACCTAGGAAAATTACCCCGATTGCCGGTCTAATGTCTGACTGAACCGTTATTCCTTAGCGAGTAAGGTACCTCAGCTTGTCGAGGTGACGAGCTCTGGGTACAACCAACCCTCCCCACTGTTGTGCAGCTAGGACAGTCACCCTAATTGCTAGTCCAAGGTCATAACTGACTTAACTTCCTTGGGGCGTCTTCAACATTTTTTAAAGTATGTTGATGACCATGTGAGAATGGTGCTCTTTGTCATGAGACTTGTCTTGCTGTCTTGGAGAGTCTTCTGTCTTTCAAGTCCTTTTTTCAACTAGACTCAAACTGTCATAATCTTTTCCTTGAAGCTCATATTTTTGGATCCCTGTTTTTATGCCACCATGGATTTTCTTCCTTTGAGTGAGGGCTGAAGCTGCCTGTTGAGACGAGTGCTACATCAACCTATTTATTGGTCCAAGTGTCCTTTACAGATTTTCACTTGAACTTGGGAAGCGGGGCTGTGGAGAAAGTTTTCACCAACTTCTTTTTATTTGGGGCTCTTTTACCTATGGAATTTCGACCATGTCCACCCTTTTTTTCCATTTTTACTCACGATGCCCTATCGGGTTTTCACCATGCTCAGTTTTTATTCACGTAACTCTTTTACTCATGGTTTTGTGACCATGCCCATCCGTCATTTTTACTCATAGCGTTCCCTTGTTCAGGTATACACCATGCCTGTTATTCATTTTTTTTTTTTGTGAGAGCGTGTTTAAGGTCCCTCCTCTGGGACCTATGCGAAACAGTTTAACGTCATGGGCCCTAAATGTGCACTATGGATTAAGGTCATAAAGTTGGACCGTAATGGTGAAGGATGGTAGTCTATGAAGGCCATGGAGTGAGTATGGAGGTGGTTTGGCTCCCTTGGGAGGATGTCTCCAGGCTACCTATGAAAGATGGACGATGTATAAAATTTGAGTGGATGATAGTGACCCACTAACTTACGACGAGTATCGATGGTGGAATGGCTCGCCATTTGTGAGTATGGGTGAGACTCACTGGGGAATGATGTACGATGGTGAAAGGAATGAACTCACTAAGGAGGAGAAGAAGGTGGTGCACGCACACTAATAGGTAGGTTAGAGAAGGGGTGCGTGAAATTACACGGAAAGGTGTGTGAGTTTAGGGTCATGCCTCTGTTACCTAGGAGAAGCAGTTTATCATCATGAGGCGAAAACGTGCACTATGGTTTAAAGTCATACAGCTGGATCATGGTGATACAATTTAAAGTTGTACAACTGAGACCATGCAGTTTAAGGTCATGCAACTAGACCTCAGCTATAGTTTAACGTCATATAGTTTGGACCACGCTGCTGAGCCTTTTATTGCCATGCAGCTAGGACGCGTACTATGGTTTAACGTCATATTGCAAGGCCATGCTTATGCAGTTTAAATTCATACAACTAGGACCATGCATTTTAAGGTCATGCAACTAGACCTCCGCTACAGTTTAAGTTCATATAGCTCGGACCATGGTGCTGAGCCTTTTATCATCATGCGGCTAGAATGTGTATTATGGTTTAAAGTCATAAAGCTGGACCATGGTTATGCAGTTTAAAGTCATACAACTGGGACCATGCAGTTTAAGGTCGTGCAACAAGACCTCCGCTACAGTTTAAGGTCATATAGTTCGAACCATGGAGCTGCGCAGTTTAAGGTCATGTAGTATGGACCGAGGTTGAGCAGTTTAGGGTCATGCAGTATGGACCAATGCTGAGCAGTTTGGGGTCTTGCAATATGGACTGAGGCGGAGTTGTTTAGGGTCATGCAATATGGACCGAGGCTGAGCGATTTAGGGTCATGCAGTATAGACCAAGACTAAGTAGTTTAGAGTCATGCAGTATGGACCGAGGCTGAGCAGTTTAGAGCCATGCAGTATGGATCGAGGATGAGCAGTGTAGGGTCATGCAGTATGGACCGAGGCTCAATAGTTTAGGGACATGCGCTACGGACCGTGGCTGAGCAGTTTACGATCATGTGGTATGGACCGTGGCTGAGCAATTTAGGATCATGCATTACGGATAGAGGCTGAGCAGTTTAGGGCCATGCAGTATGGACCGAGGCTAAGCAGTTTAGGGCCATACAATATGGACCTAGGTTGAGCAGTTTAGTGTCATGCAGTATGGACCGTCGCTAAGCAGTTTAGGGTCAGGCATTATGGACCGTGGCTGAGCAGTTTAGAGTCATGCAGTATGAACTGTGGCTGAGCAGTTTATGGTCATGCAGAATGGACCGTGGCTGAGTAGTTAAGGATCACACCATATGGACCGTTGTTGAGAGCTTAGGGTCATGTAGTATGTACTGTAGTTACAGTTTAAGGTCATATAGTTTGGATTATGGAGTTTAGGGTCGTGCATCTAGACCATAAGCTATGTAGTTTATGGTCATGCCGCAGGGACCGAGGCTAAGCAGTTATAGTTTGTACCATGGAGTCTAAGGTCATGCATCAAGACCAGAACTATGTAGTTTAAGGTCATATAGTTTGTATCATGGATTTTTGGGTCCTGCATTTATACTAGGGCTGTGCAGTTTAAGGTCGTTCAATGCGGACCGGGGCTGTGCAGTTTAGGGACATGCAGTATGGACCGGGCCTTTGCAGTTTAGGGTCTTGCAGCACTGACGGGGGTTGAGAAGTTTACGGTCATGCAGTATGGACCGAGGTTGAGCAGTTTAGGATCATGCAATATAGACCGAGGCTGAGCAGTTTAGGGCCATGCAGTATAGACTGAGGCTGAGAAGTTTAGGGTCATGCAGTATGGATTGAGGTGGTGCAGTTTAGCGTCATGCAGTATAGACCGAGGCTGAGCAGTTTTAAGGTCATGTAGTGAGGGCCATGGCTGGGTAGTTAAGGGTCAGGTAGCATGGACCGAGGCTGAGCCATTGAGGTCCATGCAATATGGACCGAGGCTGAGAAGTTTAGGGTCATGCAGTATGGATCGAGGCTGAGAAGTTTAGGGTCACGAAGTATGGACCGAGGCTGGGCAGTTTAGGGTCATACAATATGGACCTAGGTTGAGAAGTTTAGGGTCATGCAGTATGCACCGTGGCTAAGCTGTTTAGGGTCATGCATTATGGACCGTGGCAGAGCAATTTGGGGTTATGTAGTATGGACTGTGGCTGAGCAGTCTATGGTCATGCAAAATTGACCATGGCTGAGTAGTTAAGGGTCATGCCATATGGACTGATGTTGAGAGCTTAGGGTCATGCAGTGTATTGCAGCTACAGTTTAAGGTCATATAGTTTGGACCATGGAGTTTAGGGTCGTGCTTCTAGATAATAAGCTGTGCAGTTTAAGGTCATGCCGCATGGACCGAGGCTGAACAATTTAGGGTCGTGCAGTATGGAACGAGGCTGTGCAGTTTAGGGTCCTGCAGCATGAACCGAGCAGTTTATGGTCGTGCAACTTGACCATAGGCGGTGCAGTTTAGGGTCATGTAGCATGGACAGAGGCTGAGCAGTTTTAGGGTCATGTTGTAAGGACCGTGGCCGAGCATTTTACGGTCATGCAGTATGGACCGAGGCTAAGGAGTTTAGGGTTATACAGTATGGATTGAGGCTGAGCAGTTGAGGGTCATGCGCATGGACCTAGGCTGAGTAGTTTGGGGTCATGCAGTATGGACTGAGGCTGAGAAGTTTAGGTGCATGTATTATGGTCTAAGACTGAGCAGTTTAGTGTCATGCAATATGGACCATGGCTGAGCAGTTTAGGGTCATACAGTATGGACTATGGCTGAGCAGTTTAGGGTCATCCAGTATGGACCGCGGCTGAGCAGTTTAGCATCATGCAGTATGGATCATAGCTGAGCAGTTTAGGGTCATGAAGTATGGACTCTGGCTGAGCAATTTAGGGTCATGTACTATGGACCGAGGCTGAGCAGTTTAAGGTCATGCAGTATGGACCATAACTACAGTTTAAGGTCATATAGTTTGGACCATAGAGTTTCGGGTCGTGCATCTAGACCTTAGGCTATGACGTTTAGGGTCATGCAGCAAGGACTGAGGTTGAGCAGTTTATGGTCGTGCAGTATGGACTGAAGTTGTGCAGTTTAAGGTCATGCAACATGGACTGAGCTATTTACGGTTGTGCAACTAGACCATAGGCTGTGCAGTTTAGGGTCGTACAGCATGGACTGAAGCTGAGCAGTTTTAGGGTCATGTAGTATGGATCGAGCTGTTTAGGGTCGTGCAACTAGACCATTGCGTAGGTCGCCATGTTGGTGGAGCTTCATAGGAAATAGGTCTGTAGTTGGTAATCCGACTCCCTAGGGATAATGGCTAAGATTGTTTACAAACTAAGGTCCCTGGGGATAATGGCTAAGATTGTTTACAAACTAAGGGCTTAGATGGAAATGGTGGCCTAATGAAGGATGGACAACAGAAGTGGACCTCGTTGTGGTTTTAAAGGGGGTAAGAATACTCTCTAGGTGAAAGATGAGCCTCTATACCAGGTAACCCGACTCTCTGGGGGTAAGGTAGCTTAGTGTGAAGTTGACCCATTGGGGATTGGGGAAGTAAGAGCGACCCTAACTTCACTGAGCATGGTGGGCCACAGCTTGGGTGTGACTCCTACTGAGGGACAACACCTAACTCCATTGGGAAGTCACAGTTTAGGTGCAATGGCCTGGGTGCAAGTCCACTTGGAATGACATATCCTGGCTTGGGTACAACTCCACTAAGATAGTTGTAGGGCATACACTGCTTGAAATACAGCCGGTGTCATGTGTAGCGCTGATGGTTTATTGCAAATATTCAATCGGCGCTGAGTTCTCACAACACAACCAACGCCGTTCAGCTGGCATTGTGAATGACCCGTGGTATAATCTGAAGACAACCGGTGCTGAGTTAATCGGCTCTAAGTCAACCGGCATTGGGGTTGTATTTGGAAACTCACCCGATGCTGCGTCAACCGGCGCTAGGGTTGTTTGGAAATTCACCCGGTGCTGCGTCAACCAACGCTAGGGTCGTCTTGAAATTTATACCCGATGCTAAGTCAATCGGCACTGGGGATGAGAGTTACCTGGAGCCTCGAGTAGAGGCCCGACCCGGCTCGTTGTTGCTTGTCTTTCCTTGGATGCAACTGGAATTTCGAGTTTGTGAAGGGCATTTGAAGGTAGTGTAGTCTATATAAGGGGGTAAAACCCTGTTTTCCTTTATTTTTCACCAAGGGTAAAAAGCTTAAACATAAGTTTTCTTTAACCGTGAGGAGAGAGCGCTCGGTTGATGTTTCCAACGAGCAGTGGGACTTTAGCAATAGTCTCTACAGGGAAGGTTCTTCAACAGGTAGCAGGATTCTGGTAAGGGTTTTGCAAAGAAGACTATCGGTGTACGAACTTTGCCTCGAATTTGGCGAAGTTGTAGAGAGAGTAGCATGGAAAGGAGACTCCTCTGGGAAGTTTTCAGCGAACGGGAAGGAATTTCAGTTGCCATTTTCCTTTTTGATAGAAAAGGCGAGAAACACAGTAGTGAGTATTTTTGTGCATCCTACGAATTTCCCAGGGATTTTTAAGGGGTTTCCTGGCAGTTGTGGAAGTTTTTTGGCACTTCTTGTGGTGTTGCAGACGTCACTGGGCACTTTAGTAGTGCCACAAAGGTTTCTTAATGATGTTCTGGTGAAGTCGAAGCCCAAAAGATAGGTGGGAAGGTTTTTTTGTGAGTTTTCGGCCATGTTGGAAAAATTTTGGAGGAAGACAAACGGTCGTAGCAGGTGGACCGTCATGGGGAAAGGCATACGATTGCTGGAGGTGAACCGTCGCGAGGAAGGCATATGGTTGCTGGAGGTGAACGATCGTCCTTGAAAATCATGTGAACATCAAGGAGGTGCGAAAGCTTAAGTTTGAAATAATGAGGAATCTCGGGAGGGGAACAGTTGCGACAAAGCCAGCACTAATAGAGGTGCAACTGGCTCTAAGGCAACCGGCGTTGATGGTTTGGAGTGCCGACACAACCGATGATGAACCTTAAGAAAGGCAACTGGTGCTAAGGACTAGGAGCGCAACCAGCGTTGGCCTTTGGAGAACACAACCGGCACTGGCTTCAGTTAGCGCTCGTCAACACATGTGGCTTATCGCGATGCGAAGAAAGACACTCGTGTATGGTGATAAGTCACGTGCGGGGTTCACGACGCTCGACGATGAGCTACGTACAGCAATGATCATGGGTCGGCAAAAAGTGGCGAATGATGGGGTGTGGCTTGTGGTACTTGTTGGAAGCCAAATCCTCCAGGACAACAGTGAGGTCCATGCTGTTCTGTGGAAGGGCATCCACTGTGAACAGGGCATGCTTCTTGTAATAGGCCAGCTGCTTACCAGGGCAGTCCCTCTTGTATGTTTGATACACACGTCGAATGGATCCTACGTCGTATGTTTGATATACATGTAAGATGATGTCTCTGGTCTGTATGTTTGACATACACGTCATATGGACTGAGGCTATCTTAGAGTAGCTTTACTTTGTCTTATAGCTTATAACCATCCTCTTACTCGTCAGATGAATTAAAGCAAACTCTCCAAGTTGTTTTGGTTCTTCTTCATGAGGATGTCCTTCCTTTCATGGGTTTGCTTCTTCCTCTTGGGACATGCATTTATTTTGGCCTAACCGTCATTTTACTCTCAGATGCAAGAGAAAAAGAACAAGTTTTGGTTTGTAACCGTCCTCTTATATTCAGATGCAAGAGACTTGGAACCTCCCTAGTAATGGGTTCTTGTAACTCATTTTTACTGCAATAAACATAAAAAGAGTTAGCATTTGGTTTGGACTATCTCGTTTGTATTCACATTGAGCCCCTTTCTTTTGAATACACATCAGGGATAATACTTCTTTAGGTATTGCCCATTGATAAGGGGCATTGCCTCTTCCCCATTAGGATGTGCCAATATGTAGGCGCTGTTGGGTGAGACATTTTTTATTGTAAAGGGAGCTTCCCATTTAGGCTCAACTTCCCTTTGCTCCGGCCATGCATGATAATAGGCCTCTTGATGACTAAGACTAGATCACCACAGGTGAATGAGCGGATCTTGACAGACTTATCAAAAGCCCTCTTCATTCTTCCTTGGTTGAGTTCGAGGTTCTGTTGAGCCTCTAGCAACTTTCCGTCGAGTGCATCCAATTCTTCATACCGGAGCTTGACTCTCTCATCTTCGGTTATTCCTTGGTGAATAGTGACTCACAATGAAGGGATTTGTATTTCGAGAGGTAAAACAGCTTCACCCCCATTGACCAGAGAATAAGGAGTGGAATAAATAGCATTTCGTGTAATAATACGATAAGCCCACAGTGCTTTGGGAAGCTTCTCATGTCAGTTCTTCCTTGTTTTTTTATACTGGCTTTCTTAGAACATTGTATAGAGTCTTATTGAAAGTCTCAGCTAATCCATTCGCCCGAGGGTTGTACATAGTCCAGTACCTCCATTCGAAACCGAATTGGTTAACTAAGCGATCAATGTGATGAGGCACTTCGAAGCGATATATGATATGATGTCGAACAAAGTAGGCCACCGATGTCCCAGGAACTTTCTTTAGGGGGACCGCTTCAGCCCATTTAGAGAAATAATCTACTGTAGCTATGATAAAAACATGGCCCATTGCGGAAGGAGGGTCAATAGGCCCTACGATGTCCATACCCCATTGTGAGAAGAGCCATGATGCAACCGTAGGGTGTAAGGGCTCTGGAGGTTGGTGAACTAGGCTGGAGTGTATTTGATATACTTGGCACTTTTTAGCATAGCTTAAGGAATCGGCTATCACGGAGGTCTAATAGTATCCCAAACCGCGTATTCGTTCATAGAGCTTGGGACTGGACTGGTGTAGTCCACACATGCCTGAGTGGACTTCTTCTAACACCTTACTTGCTCCTTGGATATCAATGCATCTAAGAAGAATGTCGTCAAATTACCGTCTGAAGAGAGGATCTCCTTCGAGGGGGGTATACTTGGTGGACATTCGACGTATGCTATTGCATTCCGCGCGATCTGTCGGGAGCCTGCCATGTTTTAGGAAACTGGTGATGAACTCGCTCCAATCTTCTTCCTGCTCAATTTCTACGCACATTGGGTCAAAGAATTCTGGTTCTTGGTTTTGACCCTTAGCTCCTTGACTATGTGCTATTGCTTGTTTAGTTTTGATGACTTCTTTGGCCGATAGAAGTGCTTCAAATGGATAAGGGGGACACTCAAGGAAGATATTTCTCTCTTCATTTGCATCGACCTTGGTTCTTAGTTCAATGTGTTTCCATTCTGCCACCCTGACAAGCATGGGCCCTGATTAGGATAATGAATTGTAGCACCGAGTTTTGCACGTGCGTCAGCCTGCGAGTTTAACCTTCTGGGGAAGTGACTCAGGGATCTATCCTCAAACTGAGCTATATACGATTTTGCAGTATTGTGATAAGGTTTGAGATTGTCTTTTCTTACATCATAAACCCCTTTGAGCTGTCGAATAACCAACTCAGAGTCATCATAGATCTTGAGCTGCTCCAAGTCGAGATTGAAGGCTATCTTGATTCTGATTATAAGGCCCTGATATTTTGCCTCATTAGGAGAACCAGCTTGAGCGAGAGATAAAGAAAGTTGCAATACTCCTTCTATCGGAGTCAGGAATACTACTCCAGCACCTCCTCAATCTGATTGGAAACCTCCGTTGACGTATAATTCCCACGCATGAACAAGGTTAGCACAAAATACTTCTTCATCAGAGAGGTCGCTTGATAAAGGAGATTCTGTCAGTACGGGGTGTGGCGCGAGAAAATCAGCATAGGCCTGACCCTTGATGGCCTTCTGTGGGACATACATGGTATCGAACTCCATCAGCCATAATGCCCACTAAGCAAGTCGTCCTAAAAAGCATGGGCATGTCATGAGAAACTTTACAAGGGCAGATTTTGATATACATTTTACTTCATGACCAAGCAAGTAATGGCGAAGCTTCTGTATTGCGAAAATTAGAAAATCAGGACTAGGCACATCCTTTCTGTTGGGAGATAATTCTTCTCAGCCCCTGCATCCTGCGGCTGAGGTAATATATCGCAGTCTCTTTACCCTCTTCATTATTTTGTGCCAACAATGCTCCGAGTGACTCATCTAAGGTAGTCACGTATAGAATGAGGGGCTTTCCCAATACTGGTGTAGAGAGTAATGGAGAGTTGAGTAAATAATGTTTGATGTCGTCAAGGGCTGCCAGACATGCTTAATCCCATAGGAATGGTGTATTTTTCTTTAGTAGGTGTGCAAAAGGGCTAACAACGATCTGAGAGGTTCGAGATGAACCTGCGAATGTATGCCAGTTACCCTTAAAGGGATCGCGGTTCTCAAAGTGAAGTTGGTGACGACATTTCTTGGATTGCGTAGATCTTGACTAGCTCAACTTCAAGCCCTTGATGTTTGACGATGAACCCCAAGAATTTTCCTGAACGCACAACAAAGGCGCATTTTAGCGGGTTCATTTTTAGCTGATGGGAACATAAGCGTTTGAACACCTTTTCAAGATCTCTCATATGAGCATCCTTCTCTTTGGATTTTACCACCAAGTCATCCACATAATACTTTACCTCTATGTGTATCATGTCTCAAAAAATGGTCATCATTGCTCGCTAGTATGTGGCGTCGGCATTCTTTAATCCAAAAGGCATCATTGTGTAACATAAGATGCCTTTTAGAGTGAAGAATGCTATGGCCTCTTCATCCTCAGGCGTCATCCATATCTGATTATACCCGGAGTATCCATCCATGAAGGAAAATATTTGACAATGAGTTGGGGAGTCGATGAGCATCTAAGTGAATAGCAACGAGAAGTCATTCTGGGGATAAGCGGTATTCACATCGCGAAAGTCAATACAGACCCTGATTTGACCATTCTTCTTCTTGAATGGAACAACATTTTCTAGTCGTTTCGGCTACTTGACTTCACGTATGAAACCTGCTTGTTTAAGTTTAGTTATCTCAGCATCTATCTGCATTTAAAGATCAAGACTGAACCTTCTTGATTTCAGTTTGACAAGTTTGATGGTCGGATCAACGCCAAGACAGTGAACATTGACTTGAGGGTCTAAACCGGGCATCTCTTGGTAATATAAAGCAAAGAGGTCCCTGTTCGTTTTCAAGAAGGCATTGAACTCCTCTTTCTCATCTAGAGGCATTATTGCTGGTAGGTCTAGGGTTCGTTTCATCTCCAAGATTTATTTCTTCGAGTTCGTCAGTTGTGGCCTAACCACGTTCTTTCAATTATTCTGGAGCCTCTTGCAATTCTTCATCGTTGTTTTCAGGGGTCTTTTGATTGACCTCAAATGCAAAGACCCAGGATCCTGACATCTCTACCTCCGATAGAGCCCCATAGTGGATTATAGTTTATGCATCTTTCCCCGTTCCAGGAAGGGAAGGGTCTTCCATAAACAGGGGTTGTTTCTCGGACTGTAGGAGTTTGTCTTAGAGATCGCAAGGAATTTGGGATTCAACGATTGTAGTGCAAGAATTATGCCAATGCGAATCACTCGGCCTTTGAGCAGCTATCTGCAGTGTTTAGTCCACACGGTTGGTGTTTCACAGACTTGTATCATGTAGCAAATTTCCTGAGAGTAGAAACTTTGTCCCCTCAACTCCCTTAATCTCTGGTCGAAGTCGGGCTCAAGGGGCCACTGGGGTTTCTTTGGCTTCGACTTCTTACACTTTTTTGATGAAGGTGGCTCTGCCATGGTTTTAACTGTCAGGGCATCGACAACCATTAAGAATCCTTCTGCCTATGCCTGGGTCTTTCTCAACCGCTTCTGCTGTGTCATTCTTATATTGATTCCTTCTAATTCTCGGTCGAGAGCCTCGAAATCTGGGCACATCAAGGTCGTACCTGAAGAAGACATAAGAGAAAGAGAATGAGAAGCAAGAGAAGACGGTGTAGAAGGGTTAGAAAGTGGGGGACTTTTAAGGTCATTCTCCTCATCAGACCAATCTGGGCAGTTTTTTACGTCATCACCAAGATTGGACGGTTGCACGGGGTCTTTTAGGTCTTTCCCTTGTTTAAACTGTTGGGGAGTGATTTTAACATCGTCACTCTCATTGGACATTTGCTGAGTGGAAGATGGCACATGGACATCTTCTTGACAGGATGAAGAAGGAAAAAGGATCGTGGCAGGGATGAAGTCTAGCAAAGTTTGCATCAAAGGAAGGGGCTTAAGAAATTCCTGCTCAAGTGTTGATTGAGTGTCTTGTTTCTTAGGCGAGCAGCCCTTGGTGCCCATCTCTTTTTAGTTTTCTAAAGTGATGTCTACTTTTTCTCTCTGGGGTGGCAAACCGCTCTAGGTTGGTGAACCGCTTCTCGTCATTGATCGGAAGGTCCTGCCTTGTGAGGTCTTCTTGCCTCGATGAGGAAGTGACTTGCGGATCACTTACGGGGAGGTTGTAAAATTCTTGACACTCCCACATCTTCTTTGCAAATATATCACGGAAAGTTGTGCATTCTGACAAATAATGACCTCGTATCTGATGGAAAGGTCACCAACGATCTTTAGTCCCCGTAGCAAGGCGGTGGGTTTGCATTGTCTTCTTTAGTGTGATTATGCCTTCTTGAAGCATTATAATGAAGAGGGCGTAGAGGATACCCGGCATTTCGTCCTCCGCTTGAATGATTACGGCATAAGAGGCCTCAGTTGCCCTGAAGGCCTTCTTGAAATCTTCAAGCTTTATCTGACCTTTCCGGATCAGGGCCTCAATGATATCCTTCAGCGTGTAGCAGTCATCTGTGGGATGATTGATCCTCTGATGGTAGGCACAATAATTTTCCTGAGTGTCAAGGCCAGATTGCTCAGGGAACCTAGTGTCTAGAAGCTGGATTATATTCTACTCCAATAATAACTGGAACAGCGCAGGGACCCATTCCTTCTCGAAGGGATAGACTTTATTCCTATGACTGAAGAAATAATCACTCCGATCAAAGTTGGCAGGTGGAGGTACCTGATTGTATGACTGTTGGTGCTTATCAGCTTGGGGTGTTACCTTCGTCGTATTTACCTCTTTAGAGAGGTCCAAAGTTTGAGAGGGAGCCTTTTTTGAATCAGTGACCATAACAACTGCACTCATTACCCCTTTCTGTTGGCTGCCCCGTGTGTTATTCCAAGCGCCACCATTGACTTGGTTGTTCGTTGAACTTGTAGGTGGTTGTCGTGCTCCACTATGATGGCGTGACAAACTTTCTATGCAAACTAATTTAGAGATCAACTCTGACATGGAGGTTGGATTAGAGGCCTCGACATGTAGAGCGCTTCCAGGTAGCATGTTTCGCACGCAAGTTTAGACTGCATCCTTTTAGGGCATAGGATTAAGATGGCAGGAAGCCAAGTTTCTCCATCTTGATATGAACTGATCTACGGGCTCATCAGGGTCTTGAGTCAAGGTGAGAAGCTCGATGGTTTGAACTTCTCTTTCGACCTCATGGAAGTGTTGATAGAACAGTTTCTCCATCTCCTCCCATGTATGTACCGAGTTTAGAGGAAGTCGGGCATACCATTGATATGTTTGGCCATCAAGGGTCTCAATGAACTAGGGGAGAAGAAGTCTCCCGTCAGCTGCTGTTTCCCAACATGTAGCCTGAAAGTGGACAATATGCTGGTCTAGGGAGGTGGTTCCACTTAATAGAGGAAACTTCCCTTTCTTATAATCTGAGGGGAATGGGACCTGATCAATATAAGAAGGACATGGTCTTTGATAAGGCATCATACCCTATATGCCCAGAATTTGTCTGTTCTTTAGGCTATGGGTGACCATAGCGTCAATATCTAGATGAGAAATTGGATCAGGGACAAAATTGTCCTGTGAGATAGACGGAGGAGGCTATCATGGAGGCACACCATCAGAGTGATGCAAATTGACCTCATGGTTAACTGACTGGCGTGCCACGTTAATATGATCGATCTTTTCCATCATCACGTGCACCATATCCTCAAACTTGTTCATACGATCCTCCTGCGCCTCATTGGGCTCGTTTATGACCATTACGTTGATTTTTTTATTTTGGGGGTCGATGTTAGTGGCAACAGAGGGTTCGTGAGCTTGACGGGTCGTACATGGTAGGTCAGTCAGTAAGGTCAGCAAGCTCTGATTGAACTCAACTTTTGTACGCATATCGCTTTTGGACCGGTTCTCGATAGTCTTGCGATCGTGGCTGAGGAGCTCGTTCATGATGGTCTTGGGATGGTGGCTGTTGAGTGGTTGGGTCTTCTTCTACGACAGTAACCACAGCATGGGGCTCATTAAGCTCTTCTTCAGGCTTCATCATCTGAAGGGGTAGCACGGATTCAGGTGAAGAGGGTCGTCAAAATTGGTTATTTTGACTGCCTTGGTCACCTCCCTAGTAGAAATTCTCAGACCTCCATCATGTTTAGCCTTGAGGTTTTGAAGGACCTCGTGCCAAAACTGCGATCTAGGTCACGGTAGGTCAACTCTTCTCACATAGGAGAGAGTTGTTTCTATCAGGTGCGGCAATGGATGAGGCCAAGAACTAGAGTCGTCTTGGGCCAGGGAGGATGAAGGACTCAATCTTCCATGAGGTCCATGCCCCGAGCTCTCTTATGAGCTCCAAAGACATGACCAAAGTGTGGGGCTGGTTCAAGATGGTACTCTTGGGGAAAACCTTCGAGTACTAAGGCTAGAGGTGCTTGCTCGATGAAGGAGAAGCAGGCAGGGGCAGGGTCAACTCATGAGGAGGCCTGAGTCGAGGATGAGTGGACATCTGAGATGGAGATGCCTGTGCACCCCCTAAAAGACGATTGTAGGTGATCTGAGGGTCAACCCGGGCTCGTGCAAGTGATCTGGCCTTAGGAGGTCGAGAACTACGGCCAGGTGTGTGTAAGAGAACAGGTGCAGCCCTGCCCCTTACATGGTGCGCTTGTGTATGCATAGGAGGATGACGGGAAGGTTGTCTCCTTGGTACTATGGTTGGCGCAATAATGGCGTTGCCCCGAGCAGTGAGATGCACATGAGTGGCGTGCACACTATCTGGCCTTGGAAGGTTCGATCTTGAACACGGTCTCGAGGCAATAGGAGGGTTGCCTTGAGGTGTGACTCGAGACCGTACGGTTTCCACCTCGAAGTGTTGAGCCTCTAGGGATAGAGACCAATGGTGCAGAATTGTGCGGGGTAGCCTTATGGAGACCCACATAAGCAATGATAGCTTGCTTGCCTTTTGCATAAAGGGACTGGGCAACCTTTGCATACCTCAAAAACTTGACAGGCAAGTGACTTGCCTGTGGATGGGTGAATGCTGTGTGGGGCAACATAAGTGTCGCCCATGTAAAGCGCCTTAGTGGAGTTTCCATCAGAGCGAATAGATGGGCAGTGAGGGACCTTCAAGTACCTCCTCAGACCAGTCCAGGTTAAGACCTGAGAGCTAGAAAAGGGGTCTTTGCTCAGGAGGATGGTTGGGAATGAAGTCGAAGGACCTTGTTCCATTGGGACAGTCTCGAATAAAGGGATAGGAAAATCCTCGATCCGGATAAATGGGTTACAGAACCCAGCAGCCATAAGTGAATGCGAAAAGAGAATGAAACCAGATAAAGAAGAAACTAGCCAAACAGGAATGATCCGACTAAGTGGTAGTAAGTCCCCGATCGAGTCGCCAAGCTGGTTAGGTGCCTCGATCTCACCCTCCATATCCTGGAGGATGGAGCGGTGCGCATCACGGGTTCGAGGGAGAACCCGAATGTTTGTGAGATCACTCTCTGGGGAACCTCGTTCGAAAACGGGGGCAAGTGTTACCAACCAGTAAGAGAGGAATTTAAAGGTGGGTTTCGAGACTTACTCGGGCTGACTTGCTTTGGCGGCCTCATAGATCACGAAGAAAGCCACCGAGTCATGAAACTGGTTCAGAACCACCTCCCTTGGCTTGTATTCTTCTTATTTTCTGCTTTCTTGCAATCACACATATATATTGCAAAGGTTATGGATCAGACCCTCTTTCTTTTTGATGATCATACAGAGGCATGTGTATTCAAAAATAAGAGAGAAAGACAGGGGGGAGAGAACAATTCGACCAAGCGTGATGATCTGAGTAGTGACAAGGCTAGTCGATAATAGGCTCGGTAACTGAGACCGGCTCACAGAATTGCTACTAGACGCTATTGTCATTATCAACTAGCTATTCACGATGGTCGGTCTGTCGTGGCAGTAAATCGGGTTAAAAAAACCTGACGCAACAACATTATGGCTAGACGATAGGACTATCATGAGATACTAAACTCAATCCCTCTTTGTCGAATGAAAGAGTAGCAGAGGAATGGTTAAAGAGAAGAAGGCAATAGATGGAAGGAGAGAGAAGAAGGAAGAGAGGAGGGAGAAGAAGGAAGAGAGGAGGGAGAAGGAAGAGGACTTGCAGTTGGCGCTAAACATTGCCGACTGTTTCAAGAGATGGGAGAGAGAGGAAGCAGTCGGTGTTAGGCTTCGCCGATTGTGTCGGATTAGAAGAGAGGAAGAGAACTAACTGGCGTTAAGTCTTGCCAACTGACAGAAGAAGATAGGGAAAACCAGCCGGCACTAGGTCTCGCCGACTGATAGAGGACGAAAGAGAAGACCAACCGGCGTCGAGTCTCACCGATTGATAGTAGAAGAAAGAGAAGACCAACGGACGCTAAACCTCGCTGATTGATAGAAGCAGAGAGAGAAGACCAACCGACACTAGGTCTCACCAGCTGATAGAAGTAGAGAGAGAAGACCAACGGACATTAGATCTCGCCGACTGATGGAAGAAGAAAGAGAAGTCCAACCGATGCTAGGCCTAGACGACTGATAGAAGCAGAGAGAGAAGACCAACTGGTGCTTGGTCTCGTCGACTGATAGAAGTAGAGAGGGAAGATCAACTGACACCAGACCTCGCCGACTAATAGAAGAAGAGAGGAAGACCAAGTGACGTTAGGTCTTGCCGACTGGTAGAAGAAGAGAGAGAAGACCAGCCGGTGTTAGGTCTTGTTGACATGTAGAAGAAGAGAGAGAAGATCAACAGGTGCTAGGTCTCGTCGACTGATACAAGAAGAAAGAGAATACCAACCGGTGTTAGGCCTTGCCAGTTGACAGAAGAAGATAGAAAACACCAACCAACTCTAGGTCTCGTCAGTTGACAGAAGAAGACAGAGATAGGAAACGAAGAAAGACAAGACCAACTAGTGCTAGGTCTCGCCGACTGGTAGAAGAAGATCGAGAGGGCCGAACGGTGCTAGGTCTCGCCAGTTGAAAAAAGAGATAGAGAGGACCAACTGGCTCTAGGTCTCGCCAGTTGACAGAAGAAGATAGAGAAGACCAACCGGCGCTAGGTCTCGCCAATTGACAGAAGAACATAGAGAAGACATACCAGCTCTATATCTCGCCTGTTGATGGAAGAAGTTAAAGAGGGACAATCGGCACTCGGTCTCGCCAATTGATAGAAGAGAGAGAGAGATAGAAGAGAGAGAAGAGAGAGAAAGAGGGAAGAGAGAGAATAGAGAGGGAAAGAGATAAGAGAGAGAGGGGAGGAGAGAGAAAGTTGCCTCCCTGATCTTATTGGCCCTTTTCTTCTCTGTCCTCTCTCTCTCTCCAAGACATACTCACAGGCTCAAGCAACAAATCGAAATTTTATTAAATTTTCAAAAGAATGAATCGAGCATCTAGAGCCTTTTTTTCAATGAGGCAGTCCCTGTTTATATAGAATTATGCTCAAACATGGCTGGATAGTTCAAAATTAGACCTAATTACTGAAAATTAAGATTTAATTGAATTAAAAGAAATTCTAAACATGGATGAAATTGATTTTTTTGCCCTTGCCTAACATTGTGTGGAATTCTACAACAGTCTCTGCTGCTGCTCGAGATCTTGCGTGATCCACAATGACTGACCCGAGGGTGGTCTGATGAGTGTTTAATCAAAAGATTATTGTTTTCTTATAGGTCTTGGCATGACGATCATTTTGATACCAACTTTAAGCCATGAATCATATTTTTGAACCATGATCACGAAACTTGAAATTTAGTTGAATCTTGGAAACTTCATATCGATAGTGCGGTTGGTCGGTAATATTTTTCTGTGATTTCTTCATCATAGTGCACTGATCATGTCGTCACGATCGTGTGGCAACAAACGGAATGTGATTTGGAGCTCGAACAAAGATTTCGCAACTTTTGAGTTTGGCCGGAATCATGAATCCAGAGGTCGAAATTTCAGTCACTTCGTTGGCTTTGTGCGTGAAATCTGACAATTCATCATCGGACCAATGATAGCCCTAAACCTTACACACACAATGGAATTGGTTTGCATCGATCCGTTGCATGAGCGTCGTGATTTGGTCTATCGAGCGAGGCATGTCACTGTTGAATTTTCTACAACTTCTTCACAGATCGACAACTTCTCTCTAGCTTTTCTCCCTGCTCGGACATCGTCTCGAAGCATGCCACATATCGAATTGTTCATCTTGATGAGACGAATGCGCCCACCAAAAATGGGAGCTATCCGACCGGGAGTGAGTGAGTTACAGGTCTTGAAAGTGACTGCCTATGACTGTAAAAACAACCACCATTAATGGTGTTTTGGTGCAGTGAGGCCACACGGAAATAGTGTGCAACCCTTCCTATTTCAATGTTTTACTCATATCTTTGTTCTAAAGTGTCTGATTGAGCACAAACTTAGCCCACAGGGATTTTCAACTGTGCCGAATCTAATGTTGGTGATCCCACAGTGATTTGAGACAAGAAAAATGTAGTTCCAGTTGTAGGGTATTTTTCAAGGTGCTAGAGGTTGTTCCTTTGTGTTCACTTCCTTAGACATGTCGAAATATGACAAAACATGGAAAGTGGTCTTTTGGACTGCTGATGATGATATTGATCAATTCTGGTGCCATTCTGAGACTATCAGGAATTTTCGTTGTTTTGTAGGCTTCATTGACCAGCTTCCTACCTGGGACCAAGGTGATGAAAAATACGTTCAAATACTCCCCTTCAGCCACGGATGTCGTTGCCCAATCTAAAGCAATTTCTATTGGGCAGTAGGCCCTGAGGCACCGGCTTGAGCCTCTGAAGGGCCAGGAGAAAGTTCAAGAGCAGGAGAAGGTGAAAACTTAAGAGCAGACGACGATGCAGAATAGGAGACACACAACACAACCCTTTGAAGAAGCCAAGGGTGAGGAGCCATCTTCTTAGTCACGAACCACTGGAGCCTTACGCTCTTTACCCCCAGAAGTCTTAGTCACCTTCTTAGGAGTCACTGGGGCAGCCCACTTCCTCTTCTTTCCTTTTGTCTGCCTGGGCACAACAGACTTCGAGGTGTCAGACTTGGAAGAACTAGTAGCTAACTTGCTACGAGTGCCTCTCCCTATAAGCTCATTCAAATCCTGGACCGAACGTCCTTCATGCCTCGGGACTTTGCAGCTTTCCTTCCATTTAATGATGGCATGGAGGTTGTCAAAAACACTCTCTGTCCCTTTCTCCATATTAAGAAACCGCGGCAAAGATTCGTCCATGGCATTCTGGTGGGGCCGCCTGACCATGCACCAGTCATGAAAGAAGCCCAGGGTAAAGATTCCACGTAAGGAAGGAGTCCTAGCCATTTTCTATTGCCTTGTGTCTTGGCTCCAGCGGTTACCCTCCCCTTTCCAAGGGTCTTCCGCGTCCCAATACCCGTTGTTTGTGATTCTCCACCAGTGCTCGTGGGCCTCGGTTACCTGTAGCATCCTGCTAAAATGAGGCAGCACATACTAGTTAACCTTGGTGGTCTCCAAGCATATGGCCCAAGTTGTACGAATGTGCCTCGGGAGCTAAATCTCCCTGAGAGTTCGAAACTCATCCTTCTTCCAATTGGCTGCCTTGCTATTCTGCTTCTCAAATAAAATGGAGAACGGGAAGCTCTGATCCAGCCCATGCTGCCAAGCAAACCGATGAGGAAAGTAGCCCTCAAGCTTCGCGCCATGAACAATGTGATAGGTAAGAACTCCACCTCTCAAACTCAACATAAACATCAATTCTTTTGGACTAGTGAAGTCACCATCCAGATGGTAGCCCAGCATGTCAACATACGCGTGATCTATGAAGCTTCCAATTGGGAACGTCACCCAGATCATGTGGAGGTGATCATTGAGGAATAGGCTGCACGCATGGCCTAGGGTATGGAAAATTGCCTTCTGCTTGGCAATCTTCATCAAATGGGCACACTGTGTCCTCTAACTCTTTAGCTCTGAGGTATGTGCCTGGGAAGTAAGCTCTAAGCCATCCATACACATAATGGACCAGGAAAAGAGTCTTGAAATCTCTTGGGAAGGCCCCCCCATCTACAATGTTTTTCCCTCCTTCATCCCCTTGATACTGCCTTCCCTTAGAAATGGCTCCCAAGTCATGACAAATACTACATAGAACAGGCTATGCGAATGCGTACTCCTTCCCTCGCACCATGTCTCAGGCCACATAAAAAGTGTCAGGACGAATAATGTCTACCCCTCCTGGCAAGGCAAATTTACACAAGAAGAGCACCAAGACACCAGGTAGATATGATCATTCTTCTTCCGCAGCTCAAAAACTGGGGTTCCTTCCCCTATTTTCTCAGCAACGGACTAGCTTCATCTGTATAGTCATCGAAAAAGAATGTTTCCCATTTGGCGAAGGTGACTCGCTCAATTTTGGGCTCATCATAAAGCCACTGGTAGATCTTGAATAATTCTCGAAGCACAACCGGTGGGGCTTTTTTACCTACTTTCTCCCCAAAAAAAATGACTGAGTTTGGGGGAATAAACTCGTTATACATAACACCAAGGAGCGGCAGCCCACCGACAAAGTGCAGGTCCATTAGCGATATCCCTGCCTCCCCATGACCAAGCAGCCATGTGTTGCTAGCATGGCTCCAAGTTTCCAACAACACTTTGACCATGTTAGACCAACGGTCGTAGTAGCCCGTTGAGCACTAGAGGGCAGCCGCCAAAGAAGCCTGTCTCAAGGTATTTCTGAAACGCCTCAACGCCTTCATGGTCCACGAGGAGTACCCCCTCAGGTACTGATGCTCTCCTTGTTCTCGCAATCCGGCAGAAGACCATTTCATGTCCAGGGTCTCCACCATCCGCTTGCCTAGAGTCGGCAAGTTCGCATTAGATGCTATGTTTCAATGTAGGCAATGCAGGAGGTCTAGTCCTTCTTCTACACTCACATTGTAATCATTACCTTCCCTCATCACCAACTGAATGGAGGCGCTCACAAGGTGATGCTCAAGGGCCACCTTAATTCACATAAGGCCTCGGTGAGTCAGATTGGCTCACCTCTCACCACACTTTCGCCGGTGAATACAGTAGTACCAAGCCCCCCTTTTGACGGGAGATTCCTCACATCTATAAAGGCACCAGAAGACTCGGCCATTAGACTAAAAGCTTGACTGGTAAGGGAAGCTAGGAGGCCGTGAAGAGGCTACACTCACAAAGGCGTATCACCGACTGAGCACTCACGATGTAATACTGTCAGGGTATCGCCACCCCACAGCCAAGGGGAAGACTATCACCTTCCCCCCACTTAGATCGTATTGCCGTATTGTGACCAAGAGGTGTTAATGTTAGTGCTCCAGCTGTCAAGAATGCGCCACACGTAAGTTCCTCGAAGTACGGACACGTCGCCTAACACTTGTGGCATGGCCTATCACCGTGTGTGTGGAGGGAGACGTTCGCCATCCCACAACCCTTCGTCTCTCGACTGTTACGGCCCTGCAACCCTTTGGGTTCCCACCGGGGTTTCCCCTCTTCATCGGGAATTCACTTCTGACCACTAGATAAACCCTTCCCCGTCATGTACTCGTTACCAGAGTTAGCAGAAGCCATTGGAAATTCTAGAAAGCTCCCTATGACCCCGCGGGTTTCCCTTCTCCTTGCTTCTGCACTTCAGCAATTCGCTACAAGCTCACCGAAATTCTACTGATTTCTCGACGAGCCCACTGCTGTTCCACCTTCTTCTCCTTCAATAACTAGACGACCGATAGAGTCCTCTGAACACTCTGTAACCTCCCTTCAACTGTGAAACACTGAAGGACCACTAAAAATTCGATGAGGCACCTCTGTGAACATGGCTAAGGCCCTGAGAAACCATGTTCCTTGTTCGAAGAGCCTCGGCACTCTCTAAGGATGTTCGTACGCACCAGGAAAAGGCTCACAACCCACTAAAGCTCGTCAGAAAGAGCTCCCGTTCTACTACAGATTTTGACCGAGATTCTAACCGAGAAATCTCTCCCCAGAAGCTCAGGCCTCTCTCTCTCTAAAAAAACTCTTCAACTATTTTACCCTTCGATAAAACAGTAAAGAGGGGCTCTTTCCCCTTTTATACTCAGCAATATCGCAAACTGCCCTCAACAATAAGACCAGGTCAGGGTAGGCTCAACCTGTGACCCGAAAGGGTTATCACCGCGGGCCTTAATCAAGGTTCATCGTTGCGCGCCTTCATCAAGGGCCATCACCGCGCGCCTTTGTCAACAGCCATCGCCACTTGCCTTCGTTAAGGGCCATAGTCCTATTCCTTCATTAAGGACCATCACCGCGTGCCTTCCTCAAGGGCCATCGCCGTACGCCATCATCAAGGGCCAGTGCCATGCACTTTCGCCCAGAGGTCATCGACGCATGCCTCGTCAAAGAGTCATTGTCGTGCACGTCATCAAGGGCTACTATCACTCGCTTCACCAAGGGACCTAACGTCTTGCACACATCATCTAGGCCTAATGCCACATGCGCCATCCAACATTAGTGCCACGCGCATGCCATGGCACTCCCATTTGGACCTTCATCCTGCATCCTCAGGAAGTTCATTCCCTGCACCACATTCTCACTCCTCAGGGAGTCCAATCTTCAGTGATGGCTCTGTTCCCCATGGAGACGCATTCCCTCACCACACTATGATATAGATGCATGACCTTAAACTGCATGGTCCAAACTATATGACCTTAAACTGTAGAGCATAGGTCTAGTTGCATGACCTTAAACTGCTAAGTCCTCGTCATATAACTCAAAGTTGTACGACCAAGGTCCAAACTACATGACCTTAAACTGCATAGCGATGGTGTGAGCTACAAGACCCTAAAACTATAATGCACGGTGTGAAAAAATGGCCCACACGCATAACTTTAACCAGAGATGGACCACCTCTTCCTAGGATGTATTTCATCAACATCTCCGGTGAAGTTATAGATCTGTAAAAGGTCATACCTACCCCTTTAATCGCCAATGAGTCGATTTTGTGCCAACATCCCTATGAGAGTCACATCCTATTGCCACCCACTATCCCCAGGGAGTTAGGTCCACGCTTATCTTCTCAATCCTGAGCAGAGTTACGCTTGTACTCCGGATTGTCATTCCCAGTGGAGTTACATGAAGCCCCATCATTATCCCCATGGAGTTACACTAGCCCCTTAATCCCCAGTGAAGATTTGCTTCCACTTGCCACTCTTCGTAGGGCCATCATATTCATCGAAATCTCTCCGCTTGGCCTTAACTGTTTTATCCTTAGGGATTCAGATTGCTATTCACAGACTTATCCTCCATGGAGCTTCTTCCACATGGTGATACACGTAATGGTCCATGCTGCATGACCTTAAACTGCACAGCCATGGTCCATACTGCATGACCTTAAACTGCACAGCCATGGTCCATGCTGCTGACATGAAACTACACTGCCATGGTCCATGCTGTATGACCTTAAATTGCATAGTCATGGTCCATGCTGCATGACTTTAAACTGCACAGCCATGGTCCATGCTGCATGACCTTTAATTGCACAGCCATGGTCCAAACTATATGACCTTTAACTGTAGCGAAGGCCTAGCTGCCCGACCATAAACTGCATGGTCTTTGTTGCATGACTTTAAAACTACCTAACCATAGTCCATGCTGCATGACCTTAAACTCTGCAGCCATGGTCCAAACTATATGACCTTAAACTGTAGCGGAGGTCTGTTGCATGACCTTTAACTGCACGGTCCGAGTTGCAAGAATTTAAACGGCATAACCGTTGTCCAAGCTATATGACCTTAAACCATAGTGCACGTCCTGGCCGCATGACGTTAAACTGCTTTGCCCAGGTCCAAGAGGCATGACCTTAAAAATGCCCCCAGATACATGCGCACCCACTTTTACGTGCATCTTCATGCACGTACTCCCTAACCGACCCGTTCGTGTGTGCACACCACCTCCATTACCTCACCAGTGAGATCACACACGCACACACGCCTTTTACGTGCATCTACGTGCATGTCTTCCCTAATCGACTCGTTCGTGTGCGCACACCACCTCCATTACCTCTCTAGTGAGACCACACATGCGCACATGCCTTTTACGTCCATCTTCGTGCACATCTTCCCTAACCTAGTGAGAACACACATGCGCACATGCCTTTTATGTGCATTATCGTGCACGTCTTATCTAACCGACCTGTTCGTGTGCGCGCACCACTTTTACCATCTTTCACCATTCCTCAGTGAGTCTTACCCATGCTCACAAAATGGCGAGCCATCTCGCCACCCATACTCACCGTCAACTAGTGGGTCACCATTCTTCACCTGCCATTAATTCATCATCAACTCTTCACAAGTAACCTCATGCCATCTCTTCCGACTGACTCAAAGCCATGTGACCTTACTCACTCATCATCGCTATGATCCAGCTGTATGACCTTAAACTATAGTACATGTTTTGGCCACATGACATTAAAAGGCTTCGTATAGGTCTCGAAGGCACAACCCTAAAAATATGCCTTCACAAAAAAATGGGCGTGGTGTACACCTGGACAAGGGAACGCCATGAGTAAAAATGACGGACGGGCATGGTCACGAAACCATGAGTAAGTGAGCTTCATGAAAAACAAAATCTAGGCTTGATGAAAACCCTGAAAGGGCATCGTGAGGAAAAATGGATGAAAAGCGCGGACATGATTGCAAGAGCATGGGTAAAAGAGCCCAAAAATAACAGAAGTTAGTGAAAACCATCTTTACGGCATCACTTCTCTTGTCCAAGTAAAAATCCACAAAAGGGCTCTTGGACCGATGACATAGATTGACGCAGGACCGACACCTCAGCCAACACTCAATTTCTAAACAATCACAATCTGGATAAGGTCTACCTAAATCCTCAAATGCCAAACATCAACCAGCACAAAATGGCTCGCCAAGGGGTGAGAGCCACATAAAATCTCCCGCACTTCAAACATCAACAACATTGCTCGCAAGAGAATGAGAGCCGCATAGATCTCCCAACAATAATAAGAGTCCTCGAGGATGAGGTCGATGACCAAAAGATCCCTCTGAAATGCCAACACAAAGATACCCTGAGCATCAAAATAAAACCTAGTGTAGCAGCGAACAATGCCAACCAAAAGGTTCTTAGCAGTTAGCCTCCACACAAGATTGATTCTATCTGAGGAGGTCCCTACAAAGGCCTCACGCTTCAAAATCGCAAATAGTCCCTTGAGGGTGAGGACTTCGACAAGATCTCCCAGGCCTGATTCTGTCTGAGGAGGTCCCTACAAAAGTCTCATGCTTCAGAATCACAAATAGTCCCTTGAGGGTGAGGACTTCGACAAGATCCCTCGGGCCTGATTCTGTCTAGGAAGGTCCCTACAAAGGCCTCACGCTTAAGAATCACAAATAGTCCCTTGAGGGTGAGGACTTCAAAAATATCCCTCAAACTTCCCAAATGATTGCACTTCTTGATCTCTTGAAGCATAACATTCAGCAGGGCATGCTGTTGGAAGATATTTTTCATCATCATGGGGCCCCCGCTCAATAAAGCCTAGCAAACAGTGGAAATCCAGACAGTCTCAGAATAGCCCCAGAACAGGCCAAGATTTTTATGAGGACTCTCAAAAGTCTCCTACCAAGTTTCATTGCATTCTGACACATCTAAGGCAGTGCAGTCTGAGAAACAATTCCAATAGAATTGACCTCTAGCACCTTAAAACGGACCCTGCACCCTAAAAAAACTCCTATAACTAGAGCTACATTTTTTGTGTCTCAATTTGTAGTGCCACCATCGTCGTTGGATCCAGCATGGATGAAAACCCTCAGGGGTCAAATTTCTGCTCGAACGGACACTTCAAGAAAACATTATGGGTAAAAGAGTGAAACAAATGGAGTCCCATGCTACTCCCGTGTAGCCACCCTGCAACTCTACACCATTGAAGGGACAGTCACGAGCATTGAATTTCGACGCTTATATCTCACCCATCCTAAGTTGGACCGTGCTCAAATTTGGAGAGCATCTTCATCGCATCAAGACGAGCGATTCGATATGTGGCACGCCCCGTGACGATACGCGAGCGTGAAGAAAGCTAGGGAGAAATTGCTGATCCATGAAGAAAGTGCAGGAAATTCTGTAGTGTCGTGCCTCGCTCCAGCGGCAAAATCACGCTGCTCACGAGACCAATTCCGTCGCATGCATAAGGTCTCGGGCCATCTCTGACATGAACCCCGTACCTGATAACCGGTCAGATTCCACACATGAAGCTGATGAAGCCACTGTAAATTCTGTCGTCTGAATTCTAGATTTCGGCCAAATTTTCAATGCTGAAAAATCTTCGTTCGGGCACATAATCGAGCTATTTTATTGCCTCGTGATTGTAACAACATGCTCAGTGTGATCTAGCGAAGAAATCATTGAAAGACATCGAGGAACAAGCACACTATCGATCCGAAGTTTCAAGATCCATTCAAATTTCAAGTCACATGATCATGGACTAAAAACATGATCCATGGCTCAAAGTTGGAATCAAATCGATTTTCATGCCTAACCCTACAAGAAAATAATCATCTTTTGATCAATTAGGCATTAGAATGATCTCGGATCATCCATGAAAAATCACTCACGTTCTAGAGCAACACAAGGATTGTTTTGAAATTCCACAAATTGTTAGGAAGGGGCAAATCTGTCATTTTGCACCCCATTGTCTACATTCTTTTAATTCATTTTAATCTTAATTTTAAAAAATTAGGGTTACTTTTGATCATCCACCCATGTTTGGGGCAAATTCTATATATATGTACCATCATTATACGCACCACAAGACTCAATCCCTCATAAAAGAGAGAGTTTTTACTTAATAAAGTTTCTCTTTCTTGTCATCGTTGGGTCCCGTTTGGAGAGAAAGAGCAAGGTGAGAGAAACTTTTGATCAGTACCCCTAGGCTTGACGTAGATCTTCTCTCTCTTCCTTTTCTTTTCTTCCCTTTCTTCCTCTTCTTCTTTCTCTTCCTCTCTTTATTCTTCCTCTTCTCTGTCTGAGTTCCTCGCAGATGCCATGTGTGGTAATGGTATTGTTGCGCATGCCTCTCCCATGGTCTCACAGGCCACCCATGGTGATGACAGTGCCATGCACGAGTCTTCTTCCCCTTCTGCTCGTCTGTCTTCCTCTCCCAGTGAGCCCACAGATAGTGCTGCTCATTGTCGTCCACAAACATAGCTTCGACATCTTAGTGAAGAGCCCAGACGGTGAAATTTGTTGCCCCCCGCAGGGGTCTTCCCCTATTGCAGGCCTAGCACAGACGACGATACATATCGCCGCCCGCTTTAAGAACCGTGCCCGTCATGCTACCACTCCTAGTCGGTAGCTTTCCGGCCATCGTGCTAGGCTCGTCCTTTGTCAAGTTTTCTCCTCCTTTCTCTTGTTATTGGAAACTTTCTGCTTCATCACTCCCTCATATGACCATGCAATGCCCTAAGACAAGGGTGGGTCTCTTTGACCCACTTGTCTGGCCAATTTACCATAGAAGTGTTGTGCAAAAAACAAGAGAATTACAGATCAAGGGAGGCGATTTCGAACCAGCTAAAGCAGCTGGATGGCTTTGTTCATGATCTAAGAGGATGCCCATGCTAGCCAAGCCGAGTAAGTCCTGAACCCAACTTAAATTCCTCTCTTAATGGTTGGCATACCCGCCCTTACTCTTGAGCAAGGTTTCGAGCGATCTCAAATCTCTGGTTCACTACAAACCTGAGATACATGCCGTCAGATCACCTAGAATCGGAAGGCAAAATCGAGGCACCTAACCAAGATTTTGAAGTAACCTCCTTCTTAGGGCAAGTTGTTCATCCTCTTATTTGGCACATTCGCGGAGGCTTTGTCATATCACAGGCCACGATGCCTTTCCCTGTACAGGTTACTAGGCTCAATCGTCGTAATGTCTCGAGAGACTATGGACGTGATCTTTTTAAAACCGCTTATCAACTTTTCAATCGAGCTTCTTTCTTTGAGCTGATCACTTTCCCACTTTTGACGAGGAGACTGATAGACAACCTTATAGACTCCAACGTCCCCAGTGCAGACTTGTTCAGAGAGAAAGTGTCTAAAGTAGCTCAACAGGCTAGGGCAGTTTTGGATTTAAAAGAATCAACATCTATTGAGAAATATCCTTCTGTCAGGCCTTTACTTAGGTTCTTCCCGGGGCCTTTGACTGTCGCACATTCTATGACGACACACTTGGGTAATATTAAAACTAGCTTGCTCATGCGATCGTTTGCTCACTTAGATTTTGAGATCTTACCTTCAGAGATTCCTTCAATATTTAAAGAAAATGCATGTTTTGAAAATGAGGATGACTTAGCGATTCTTGAACATAACATCAATAATTTTGAGGGCTTACTTACTGCGACCCGTGAGGTAGGAAAAGACCAGTTTTCACCTCAGCTAGTACATGGATAACATCCTCCTTTGGTCAGAAATTTTTCCCTTCTCCAGGCGGCGTCTATGAAGGATGGAATCAAATGGACATAACAATACTACTATTGCCTTAGTCTTGGGGATTGAACGAGCATCTTCATTCATATTTCTTTATACACAGATTTTCGGTAATAGTAATAAATGCCTAACTTGCCTTTTTTTCTTTCTTTGTATGATTAACCTTGTGATATCCCCTTGCTTTATGAATAAAATTCTCTCTCTTTCCTCAGTGTGATGAGTGACTCTTTTTTTATTCGCTTCTCTCCACTCTTCCTCTTGCTCTTGTTCATTATTTCTACCCCTTCATGGAATAGGACGTGGAGGGACACCCTACACCTTGATTTGTTTTATGACAAGTCGTTGTAGCTTCAATGACCTCGAATGGGGGAGCGGTTGCTTCTTTTGCCTTAATGTTTGATTGAACATGGGCTCATAGTTCATCGTTCTCAGAATGTGATGAGCCTGAACGTTGTAAATAGTCCAATTAGAAGGAACTTTGGCATCTTTCCAGGGTGTATTCACTCCAAGCCCATCGTAGCTCTTGGTCTCGGGCACGAACTCCTTTAGGTGTTTTGAAGCGATATACATGACCCCCAATTGGTTTCAAAGACTACGAACCTCGCTTTTTAGCTCTACCAGAAGATCCTCCAGTTGAGGGAAAGAACGTTGGTCTTTCTTTAACTGCTCTTTTCCAATAGAATCAAGGAAACATAAAACCTTTGTGGATGGCTGATGCATTAATTCTGCTTCCAAGAGTGTGATAGGGACATGCAGGACTTTCTGATGGTCCGGCGTGTAGGTGCTCGAGGCCCAGAATTCTATCCCCGTAACCTCCTCAATCTCAAGAGTGACTTCTAGTTCGTCTTCTTTCACAAGTGGCTCAGTACTGGCAGTAGAGGGGGAAACCTCATCTTCAGGAGAAGATTGAGTTTCCTCAGGGATGATGGGTGATGGCATACTGGGATGAATGGGAGTTAGAGGGAGAGTTTTTCCTTGTCTTTCATCCTCTTTAAACATGCTCATGAGCGTTCTCCCAATATCTTCGACATCTGCATGAGGCGAGGGTACTGTCTTCCTTACATACTTCGGATCAATATCATTTGACTTTTGGGGTGACACCGAATCTATGAAGTAGTACTTCGCATCAGCATAGTGAGTTTCGGTTAGAAGAAATGGTCTTTTATCAGCATAGACCGTATACTGTCTCCTATCTCGACTATACTTGAAGCACAATGCAATGTGGATGGAACCACCTCTGATCATGAAGCCACGGGCGGCCAAGAAGGATGTTGTAAGATGTGTCGGTGTCGATCACATGAAATTAGGCCTAATCGTTTAATTCACTGATCTTAAGACAAAGGTAGACTGTGTCAGCCGGCTTCTCTCTAGACTAGTTGAACCCCTGGACTGTGATATGAGTCTGAGTGAGATCCTCATACCCTAGTCTCAAACAAGTGAGGATTCTCCTTGGGATAAGGTTGATTACTGACCCTCCATCGAACATAATTCTGTTGATGGGGCATGCATGTAACTCACCAATCACAGAGAGAGGGCGGTTGTGCAATGTTTCTTCTAATAATAAATCATCCTCTGAGAAGGTGATTGAAATACATCTGCTCAAGATTGATGGGTCCACCTCAATGGGTTAAACTTTGGTCTCGTACACCTCTAGATTGGAGAGAGCCTGAACCAGGACTATACGTTAATCCCTCGAGAGGATGAGGGCATCACAGAAGGGCTGGAAGATTTCTTAGGTGTCATATCACATCATATTTCACCTTTTCCTTGCCAGCTTCTTGTGCTCTTGGTCCTGCCACTGGTTTGGGTGGTATGGTAAGCTGAGGAGAAGGTTTAGGTGGAGAAGGTTTGTTTTGGGCCACTAACTAGCTTGATTGCACCGCCGGCTTGATTTGGGTAGTCTGAGTGGATGTTTGAGGTTAAGGCTTAGGAGATGTCTGGGTATATGGGACCAGCGGCATCCCAATGAATTGAAGGATGGGTAAATTTTTTAATGTATTTGGTCGAGGAAGGAGCTCAAGGAGTTGGTGGATGGGTAAATTGATTGAGGTATTTGGGTAAGGGAGAAGTTGCACACCAGTGAACTTCAGGATACATGGCTTCTGAGGTGGAGGTTGCAGCATTTTTCCCGACCTCAGACTCATTTTCCTCGTGCTGGGTGATGTTCCTGATACTTTCACCATGTGACAAGCTTCGTGAGAATAGAAGCTCCGCTCCCTTGATTCACTCAGTCTCTACTCAAATTTAGGCTCAAGAGGCCACTGGGGTTTCTTTGACTTAGACTTCTTATGTTTCCTGGTAGAAGAGGATGGATCTGACTTAGCTCGATTCGTCAAAGCATCCGCAACTGTTAAGAATCCAGCCGCTTGGGCTAACGTCTTTTTCAATCGTCTCTAGTGCATCATTCTTATATTGGATCCTTAGAGCTCTCTTTTAAGAACCTCAAAGTCTGGACATTTCAAGGCTGTTCCAGCAGGAGACATAGAGGAGGAAGGATAAGAAGGGGACGTATAAGAGTAAGAAGGAGAAGGGTAGTAGGCGAGGGACTTTTAAGGTCATTTTCGTCATTAGACCGATCTGAGTAGCTTTCTACATCATCACCAGAGTTGGACATGTGCAGGGGGGTCTTTCCCCTACTTAGCCATTGGGGAGTTCTTTTAACATTGTTAGCCTCATTGGACGTACCCCGAGTAAGAGATGACTCAGGGGTATCCACTTGATGAGACGAAGGAATTAGGTCGGTGGCGATCGAGATGAAATCTTTTAAAGTCAGCAAGGGAGGAATAGGCCTAAGGAATTCTGGATCGACCGGTGGCTGAGGAACCTTATTCTTCAGGTGAGCTACACTTGGTTCTCGTCTTCTTCTAGTCACCTCTTGAGGTGTTTGGTCTGTCTTGCTAGGTTTGTAAACAACCCTAGGTTGACGAATCGCTTCTTGCTTTAAAGACACGAGCCTGCTATGCCCATCATGAACTTTCCATGGCTGGGAAGTTGAGGGTTCATCGGGATCAGAGGCATCCTTTCAAGAGTCTTGTAGTGGGACACTTTTTTGAGTGGAAGTATCGACTTGTGGCCATTCAGCATAAGTAATGTGACTTTCTTGGACTTTTCTGCAACCACATCTTTGAACCCATAACATTCGTTCAACTCATGGCCCTATATCTGATGGTATGGGCACCAACGATTCTCGGTCCCCTAGGCAAGGTCTTTATGCTGACTTGCCAGCTTAGGAGTGATGAGCCTTTGTTGGAGCATTTCCTCAAACAGGGTCTGAATTATCATTTTCTAGGTCTTGAATCAAGGGGTCCACCTGTGCCTGTGGAGGAGAGATTTGGGTATCTCTGTCTGGAATGTCACCAACCTCTTGGCCTCTCTGCATTTTCGTCACTAATAGCTCGTGAAAGCCAGAGTATTCGCTCAGGTCATGCCCCGATATCTGATGATATGGACACCAAAGGCCCTTAGATCCTCGAGTCTAGTGCTTGTGTGGTCTTGTTGGTTTCGACGTGATGAGGCCTTTTGAAGCATCATGGCAAACAAGGCGCGAAAGATGCTGGGTGCCTCATCTTTCCTCTTCCAGAACTGTCACTATGTGGGACGTTTCTCCTGCCCCGAATGCTTTCTTGAGTTCTTGGAGCTTGATTTGACCCTTTTAGATTAGAGCCTCGATGAGATCTTTGAGTGTCTAGCATTCTTCTGTGGAGTGGTTTATCATTTGATGATAAGCACAGTATCTTGTGTATGTATTGAGATCAGCTTGATCGGGGTATGTGATCTCGAGCAGCTCAATCATGTTCTGTTCCAGCAATAATTGAAGCAACGCGAGAATCCATTCTTTTTCAAAAGGATAAACCTTGTTCTGATGTCTTGTCCAATAGTCATCTCGATTTAGGTTTGCAGGTGGGGGTACCCGGTTGTATGACAGCTACTGTTTGCCTGACTGGGGTACTGTCTTTATTGTGCATACCCCTTTAGAGAGGTCCAAAGTTTGAGAGGCAGCCTTCTTTGGATCACTGACAATAACATCTGCACTGATTACCCCTTTTTATTAGTTTCCCCAGGCGTTGGCCCGAGAACTACCATTGCCCCGGTTGTTTCCCGAGTGTGAAGACTACTGTCGTGACCCACCATGGTAGCATGACAGACTCTCTATGCGAATTGCCTTAAAGATCAGCTCTGACATGGAGGTCGGGTTTGAGGCCTCGACATGCAGAGCAATCTCAGGTCGCAGGTTGCTCATACAGGTCTGAACTGCTGTCTTCTCAAACATGGGATTGGCATGACGAGTGGCCAAATCTCTCCACCTTGCTATGACTTGATCTACGGGTTCATCTGGATCTAGGGTCAAGGTGAGAAGGTCGATGGTTTGAACCTCTCTCTCAAGCTCATAGGAGCGCTGGAGGAACAGTTTCTTCATTTCCACCCAAGTATGTCCTGAGTTTGGGGGAAGCTGAGCATACCACTGAAAAGTCGGGCCATCAAGGGTTTCAACGAACTGATTGAGTAGGAGTCTCCCGTCAGCTGTTATTTCTCAACATGCCGCTTGGAAGTGGGCAATATGCTGGTGCAGGGATGTGGTACCATTGAACAGGTGAAGCTTCCCTTTCTTGTAGTCTGAGGGAAACGACCTCTGATCAATGTATGAAGGGTACAACTTTTGATAAAGCGTTGCACCCTGTATTCCCAGGATTTGTCTGGTCTTTAGGCTGTGCATCACCATAGCATTGATGTCTGTCTGTGAGATGGGGTGAGGGACATAATTGCCCTAGTAGGCAGGAAGAGGAGGCTGCCTTGGAAGTTAATGATGGGAGTTGACCTCATGGTTAGCTGAGTGATGCGCGACCTCCATGCGATCAATATTTTCCATCATTGCTTGCACCATCTGTTCAAACATTTCCATGAGAGCTTCTTGGGAGTCCTCAGGCTCATTTACAACCATGACGCTGATCAGTTCTTGAGGGAGGTCAGCCTCAGGTGCGGTTGAGGGCTTTCGAGCTTGACGATTCGCACTTGGCAGATCACAGCATGCCCTGACTGGACTTGAGTCTTATATGCGAACAGTGTGAGGATCGGTCCTTGACGGTCTTGGGACCGTGGCTGCTGCGTGATTGGGTCGTCTTCTATGACGCTGACCACGATGCAAGATTCCCGCCCTTCTTCTTTAGTCTCTGTAATTCGAAGAGGGTAGAAGGGATTTTCGGGAAGGATACCCTTAGAACTGGGTGCCCTGACTTTTCTGCTCAGCTCCTTAATCAAAATCCGTAGTCGTCTGTCTTGCTGGAGCTTTAGGCTGCGATAGACCACTCTCCAAAACTGAGACTGGGGTCGAGGTTGACCTCCCTTCTTAGAGCATGAGAGGGCGGTGTCCATGAGAGGGGGCAATGAATGTGGACCGGACGGGGGCCAGATTGGGCTGCTGCCTTGGAAGTTGAAGAACATCAATCATCAGGCCTTTACCCTAAGCTCCTTTGTGGGCTTCAGATGCATAATACACCTGATGAGGCTGGCTGAGGATGATACTTATCACGACCCAACTCCCATCTACCTAACCTTCTCAATGGAAGGCGACCGGGTACGGGTTTGTGATCCCAATGTAGCATTTATCACCCAGGTGGGGGTAAATTTAACTCCTCAATATGATAACCAACAAACCAAAGAAGTAAACACTGATATAAATCAAAGCTTAACAAAGCCCATTTTAAGAAGATATTACATTATATTATAGTTCAAAAGGTGATACAATCAAGTTCAAGGCTGCAAGGCCCATAATTACAAAATCCTTAAGAAACAATCTAAGTGAGGCTGAGGGCCCAAAACCTACAAGATTCTCAAGCTGCTTCGAAAAGTAATCGCTTCAATCTTTAGCTGCAACCCCCACATCCACCTTGTAACCTATTGCTTTCAATCTACAAGGAGAAAAATATAGTGGAATGACCTTTGAATCTCAGTAAGAAGATATAGTGTTACGCATGGATATTAAGCATACTCAGGTGCAAGGAATAGTATCATTAATCATCATTTATAATAGTGCAATAGTCGAGCCTGCTGGTTATCAAATCAATGCTGCCGATATAACATGATATCTAATATAAAAGTGCATCCAACATAAGCAACACCAAGCAGGGAATACAAAAGAAATCATAATTCCAATATAGGCATCTCATACACACTCCCTAACTAAATTACTCCTGCTAGTAGAAGCCCTTTCCATCAAGCTAAGCCAATCCCATTGCTTAGGGCTTCTACCATCCGACAAGAGGGAGAGTGATAAAAAGCAAGACAATCCGTTTCGTAATACCTTCAACTCATGCACATGGTCCCCAGCGTGCATTGGGGATTTGACAGGTCATCACCTTGCAAGGCATCAAATTAGATCACATATCTCATTTCATGAATCATAGGGAGCGACCCTCTTTTCTCCCATAACCTGCTCCTGTCATTGTACGGGCTAGGGATTACGTCGACATCACTATCTGGGTGAACCTAGCTCCACAACCGATAGACTTAGGTCCCACCGCGTAGCGGCCAGTGTTCTCCTCATTAAGTTCAGTGTCCACTACCAAAGGGCTTGAGTCCCAAAGGGTGGTGGTAAACATAACAGCACAGTATCCACTACCAATGCGCTCGGGTCCCAATGCATAGTGGTTAGAATAACAACACAGTATCCACTACTAATGGGCTCAGGTCCCAATGCATAGCGGTTAACATAACAGCACAGTATCCACTACTAATGGGCTCGGGTCCCAATGCATAGTGGTTAGCATTACAGTAGAGTATCCACAACCAATGGGCTTGGGTCCCAATGCGTAGCGGTTAGTATTCTCATTAAGACAATATCATAATAGTATGGAAGTCGTCACTAAGCATTCATCTCGTGATTCATAGTATGACATTCACACATGGGCATCGTTCCTGGTGTTTTGACAATTGTCATTGAGCTTTCATCGTGTGTCCTTATTGCACCATCTACTTTTCACATAGCATCTTGTTAAGTAGCATTATTCTCATCATCTCGTAGTATGCACATGACAATTATCATATAGCATTCATAATTCATTCATTACGCCTTAATGCATCAATAAATAGCTAAATGAGAGAGTTAGATACTTCATTTCTCAAGAAGATCAATCCTTACACATGTGATTAAGGTGCAATCTTAAACAAGCAATACTGATGAGTAATGACATAATCATATGTTTCAAACATAAATCAAGATTCATAGGAAATTTTAAAAGTTCTAACGCATGCAACCTTGCATTCATTCACAAGGCTTTACAATGGTCGCAATTTTAGGCATTTAGGTGTCATTTACCCGACCAAGAATGCGGCACAAAGAGGGTCACAGTTGCTGGAAATTCACAGCAACCGTGGTAATGCCATATCTCATATAAGGGGTGATATCTCTTAATTTTCATGATATTATAACATGGTGCAGGAAAACAAACTTTAACTAGACATGTATATCATTTGTTTGAAGCTGATTTGGGCTCCAAATGGACGCCGTTGGACTATTGAAAAGTGTCTGGCAACCGCCTTAATGTTGCTGGATATTCTGGGTGTCATCATCGTGTTACGTGCTCATGAATTAACTCAAATCTCATTGAATAAGCTAGCGGGTTGGGCAAGAAAAGGCTCTATGATTTCTCTAAAAATTTACACTTTTTTCTTCATTCATTCTTTCCCTTGAAAACATTCCATCAAGTTCCAATTTGGCCTAAAAACATAGAACTAAACCCACTTACCTTGTTCACGGCTCTCCCGCCCCTGCACACAGCTCTTCCGCCGCCCTCAGTGTACCTCACGGCAGCTTCACGCAGGTCCTTTTGCTTCAGAGGCCTCCCACGGCGATGGTACATTGCTCATGTTGGGCGTGAGGGTGAGGGGAAATGGAGAAGGAAAGGGAAAGCGGAAGGCAATGGATCGAGGGTGCTATTTAAAGACTCGGTGTTAAGTGAGGGTTGGTGGGAGTTAGTGAAGCTCACTGTAGCCGACATCGCAGTAGGTGGGAAAGAAAACTATAGCGGGTGCCAGCTATGCGGCACGTCTCTGACAAAAGTGGCGTGGTGCTGACCCTTTCGAGCATCGTTCAATGCTTAATGTGCTTGGCGATAGCCTCCTCCTCATGTGGCGATACTCTGCCTTCCGCGCAGCGATAGCCTTTCGCCTTACACGCGACGATAGCCTTCCACCTTCCACGCGGCGATAACTTTCCAACTTTAGTGTGGCGAAAGCCTTTTACCTTCCGAGCGGCCATAGCCTTTCGCCTTCCGCAAGGTGATAGCCTTCCGCCTTCCATGTGGCGAAAGCCTTCCACCTTCCGTGCAGCGATAGCCTTCCGCCTTCTGCCTTCCGCCCGGCAATAGCCTTCCACCTTCCACACGATGATAGCCTTTTCTTCCGCGAAAATGCTCCTTCTTGCATGCGTGGTGTCTCTCCTGCCATACGGCCTATGCTCACCTTTTGTCCTCACTGCCGGGTGTGCACTTCTGCCTTTTAAGGCTCCCTTCTCTCCACTACTGTGAGAGGTCAGGCTTAATTGAATTGTGGCCCTAACATCATCCCCCCCATAGAAGGGATTTTGTCCCCAAAATAATCACTTAAAGAGGTGGGGGTATTTCTCCCTAATTTCATCTTCCCATTCTTAAGTTGACTCTTCTTCCCTCCTGTGGTATTTCCATTGCACCCGTACTGGGGGAATTTCTTTATTTCGCAATACTTGTATCCTATGGTCTAATATTCCAATCGGCCGATCAATGTAAGTCAAGTCTTCTCCGAGCGTGATCTGTTCGTACTTCAGAACATGAGAAGGGTTAGGCTAATATTTCCTTAGTAGGGACACATGAAAGACTCCATGAATGCCGGCCAATTCTGGTGGCAAGGCGAGTCAGTACTCCGCACTTCCAATCCATTTCAAATTTTCAAATGGGCCAATGTATCATGGGCTTAATTTCCCTTTCCTACCAAATCCTAGAACACCGTTGGTCGGTGATACCTTTAGGAAGACTGGGTTTCCCACCTCAATTTTGAGGTCTCTCTTGCGATTATCAGTAATACTCTTTTACCGACTTTGGGCTGTATTGAGCCGTTCTCTAATTAAGGCAATCTTCTCAGAGTTTATTTGAACAAATTAAGGCCTCAACAATTTTCTTTCACCCAATCCGTCCCAACATATGGGTGACCTACTCTTCTTTCCATATAAGGCCTCATAAGGCACCATTTGAATATTAGCTTGGAAGCTATTGTTGTAGGCAAACTCTATTAAGGGTAGGTGGTCTTCCCAGCTTCCTTTAAAATCTAACACACAAGCCCTCAACATGTCTTCCAAGGTTTGAATGGTCCTCTTGGATTGCCCATCGGTTTGGGGGTGGAAGGCGGTAGTAAAAGTAAGTTCAATCCCTAGGGTCGATTACATGTTTTCCAAAATCTAGAGGTGAACCTAAGGTCTCTGTCAGATACAATGCTAATAGGAATCCCATGAAGTCTCACAATTTCGCTTTTGTATAGCTGGGCCAACTTGTCCAATGTATAGGTTGTGCAAACCGGTAAGAAGTGAGTAGCCTTAGTCAGTCGGTCCACCATGGCTCAGATACTATCATGCCCTGCACTAGATCTTGGTAACCTAGAGACGAAATCCATTGCAATGCGTTCCCATTTCGACTCTGGTATGGGTAGAGGCTATAATAATCCTGTAGGTTTCTGATGTTTGACCTTTACTTGTTGGCATGTTAGAAACATAGCCACAAACTGTGCCACGTCTCTGTTCATGTTGTTCCACCATAATGCTCTTTTCAAATCCTGGTAGATCTTCGTACCCCCAGGATGTATCATGTAGTGAGAGTGGTGTGCTTCCTTCAGAATGGTCCATTTTACATTTTCATCATTGAGAACACATACTCGGCTCTTAAACCTTAATAGTCCATCACTGCCTACAGAAAAATCCTTTTCCATTCTATCTTTAATTCTTCGAGGATTTTCATCAGGCGAGGATTTTCTTTCTGAGCCGTTAGAACTTGTTGGAAGAGTCAGGGCTCCACCTTTAGACATGACAGTACTTTCCTCCCTTTACTGAGAGGTTGAGATGGATGTGTTGGAAGACATTTTTCATCATCATGAGTCCCCAATCAATAAAGCCTAACAAACAATGGAAATTTTGACAGTCTCCTAATAGCCCCAAAATTTGTCAAGATCTTCACAAGGACTCTCAATGGTCTCCTTCCAAGTTTCGTCACATTCCGACATGTCTAAGGCAGCGCACACTGAGAAATTGTTTCGGAAAAATCACCCTCTTGCACCCTGAAAACGGACCCGATAACAAGAGCTTTAATTTCGGTGTCTCAATTTACAGTGGAGACAAAGGCCATTGGATCTGTCGTGATTGAAAACACCCAGTTGTCAAATTTTAGCTTGAATGGACATCCCTGGAAGAAGTTATAGGCGAAGGAGTGAAACAGGAGGAGCCGCAAGCTATTCCTGTGTGGCCACCCTGCAACCCAACTCCATTAAAGGGGCAGTCATGACTAGTGACTTTCACCTCTCATATCTCACCTGTCTCAAGTCGGATCATGCTCAAATTTTGTGAGCTTGTTCATCTTGTCAAGACGAGCGTTTCGATATTGGCATGCCTCGCAACAACGTCCGAGTGCGAAGAAAAGTTGTTGAAAATCAACAACATTGTGCCTCGCTCGAGCAGCCAAATCACGTTGTTCATGAGTCCAATCGACACGAAACTAGTTCCATTGCATGCATAAGGTCTCGGGCTATCTCTAGTTCCAACCCCGTACATGATGAACGGTCGGATTCTGCACACGAAGCCGATGAATTGACTATAAATTCCATCATCAGAATTCCAGATTCCTGCCAAAACTCCAACGTTGCAAAATCTACATTCGGGCACTGAATCGTGTTGTGTTTGTTGCCCCATGATCGTGGCGGCATGCTCATTGTGATCCAGCAAAGAAATCACATAAAAACATAAAGGATTGAGCACACAATAGATCCAAAGTATTAAGATTCATTTAAATTTCAAGTAACATGATCGTGCCCTAAAAATACGATCAATGGCTCGAAGTTGGTATCAAATCGATCGTCATGCCGAGCCCTACAAGAAAACAATCATCTTTTGATCAAACGAGCATCAGAAAAACCCTAAATCATCCATGAAAAATCATGCACGTTCTAGGGCAAACATGAACTGTCTTGGAATTCCACAGCTTGTTAAGAAGGGGCAAATCTATCATTTTTACCCTATTTTTTAATTTATTTTAATTCAGTTAAATCTTAATTTTCAGTAATTGGGTTTAATTTTGATCAATCCACCCATTTTTTGGCACAATTCTATATATACCACGCACCATCATTGTACGCGAGGCTTGAAAACCCTTTACTAAAGAGAATGTTTGCTTAATAGAATTCCCTTTCCTTGTCATTGTTGGGTCACATTTGGAGGGAGAGAGTAAGGATAGAAAAACCTTTAGACGGGTACCCCAAGGCTCAAGGTAAATCTTCTCTCTCTGCTTTTCTTTTTTTTCTTCTTCTTCTTTGTCTGAGCCTCCCTCAGAGGCCATGCATGGCAATGGCAGTGTTGTGCATGCCTCTTTATTTTCTTTTTCCCCTCCAGTGGCTTCACAGGTACCGCATGGCGATGGTAGTGCCATGAGTGAGCTCCTTTTCCCCTTCTGTTCGTCCATCTCTATCTCTCAGTGAGGCTTGCAGACGGTGAAACTTATTGCCGCCCATAGGGGTCTCCCCCGATTTCCCACCTATCGTAGACGACGATGCTTATCGCCGCCCGCAAGAGGTTGCGGCAACACCTATAGCCATCCGCTAGCTTCCTTCGTGTGCTCGGGGACTATTACTGTCTGCGAGCTTTCTTTGTGTGCTTGGTGCCTATCGCCGTCAACGAGCTTCCTTCACGTGCTCGGTGCAGATCGCCGTACGTGAGTTTCTTTTGCGCGCTCGGTGCTTATCGCCGTCGGCAAGCCTTCTTCATGAGCTCAGTGCCTATCGCCATCCTCAAACCTTCTTCGTTCACTCGGTGCCTATCGCCGTCCGCAAGCCTTCTACGTACGCTTAGTGCCTATCACCGGGCATAGGCTCTTTTTGTGTTCCACACCTATCACCACATGCCTCAGAAAGAACTATCGCCACACACCTCACAGGAGTCTATCGCTGCCCGCGTAGGGGTGCGCTGCCTTCTTGTGTTGGCAGTGGTGATGCCTAGCACCACCTGTAGTCCACTGTTCACCCTCTAGACATGCGCATTAGTGTTTAGCACCGACTAAGGGCATTGACACTACTACTTCACGATCGTGAGTGGTGACACATAGCACCGTCGGGACCCCATCTCTTCGTTGTCTTGTGCATTTTCTTCATTCTCTTCTCACGTGACCTGACGGTGGACTCTGTATAGTGTTGCCATAACGGTCTAGTTATCAAGCAGTATTGCCATCATGCTGGTCCGAGTATCATGCCCATCTTGCTGTCACACCAGATTAGGACAATCATATCGACCTTGGTTTCGAGTAGTATTGTCGTCGTATCGGTCCAAAGTATCGTGCCCATCTTGCTACCACTCCAATTTGGTCATCGCACTGGTCCAGCTATCATGCTAACCTCGTCCCCTTGTCGAGTACCATCTTCTTTTCTCCTCTCATTCAAACCTTCCACTTCATCACCCTAACTTCACACATTCTTAGCCATACGAATCTGCGTTTTCCTAAGACAAGGGTGGGCCTTTCAGCCCACTTGTCTTGCAAATTAACCATAGTAGTGTTGTGTAGAAAACAAGGAGATTACAGGTCAAAGGAAGCGATTCTGAACCAGCTGAAGAAACTGGGGGGCTTTCCGTCATGATCTAAAAGGGTGCCCGTGCGAGTCAGCCTGAGTAAGTCACAGACCCAGGTGAGGTTGGTTTCCACCTCACATCCAAAATTCCTCTCTCACCAGTTGGATACCTGCCCTTGTTCTCGAACAAGGTTCCCGAGGGAGATTTCAGGACCCGGGGCTTGTGAACGCGAGACACGTGTCACCCGATCACCTAGCTTCGGGGAGGCGAGATCAAGGCACCTAACCAGCTTGGCGACTCCACTAGGAACTTATTACCCTTTCGTCGATTCATTCTTGTTTGATCAGTATCTTCTTTTACTTTCTGCACTACTTTATATGGCATCTAGGTTATTCAACTTGTTCATCCGAGTCGGGGATTTTCTTATTCCCGCACTCGTGACTATCCTCGGGAAGCGAACTGCTCAAGCTTCCTTCCCTATACTCCTTCTGAGTCAAGACTCATAGTCCGGCTCCCAAGTTCTTTCCTGTGTTGGTGCGAGAAGAGACTTTAAGGTCCCTGACTCCTAGCTTCCTCGCTCTGGTGCCACCACGGCCCCTTGCATTGTTAGCACATGTGCTACTGCACACAGCGTGCACCCTGCTACTGACAAGTCCCTTACCAGTCATATTGTTGGGATACATCGGAAGGTTGCCCTAACCTCTTTCGCTAAAGGCACACAGGTTGTCGTTGCTCCTGAGGTTTGCCGTATGGCAGCCCCCCATACTCCTTCACCACTCCAAAACTCTATACCTAGAGGCTCAGGACACAGAGGCGGAGACCCTACGGTCTCCACCTCTCGCACACACCTAAAGGCTCGTGGCCCAACCACTCGAGCCACACCTCGAGGCAACTTTCATATTTCCTTGAGCTCGTGTTCAAGCTAGGACTACTCGGGCTGCGCCCTACATGCGCCATAAATTTGAATCCCATAGCTCGTTGCAGCCCCAATTTTGTCTCAGCTCGAGCACATGAGGGTCAACAGCTCTGTCCTCTCTCTCAGCACACACTGCTTTATCCTGTGAGAGATAGGCTCCTACCCGATCCCTCACAGACACAAGCTCGTGGGTCTCGACCTCCTAATGTTGAACCAGTTGACCAAGCCCCGGCTGACCCCCAAGTCACCCGGAAGGCTAACCCTAAAGGTGCACACGCACCAACTTTGCAGGTTGCTCCCCTATCTTGGCCCAGGCGGAGTCATGAACCAACTCCTTCTTTTGTCACTCCTCTGTCAATAGGCGAGCACCTCAAGACTTGGTACTCTAAGGTTTTCCCTAAGAGTACCATCTTGAGTCAACCTCCCTAGGTCAGGCACACATCCGTGCCTCACAAGGGAATCCGGGGCAGTGGCCTGATGTCAGACAGCAGCCTCCAATGCAGAAACCCAAGTTGCCCTCTGTCCTTGGACCCTATTCTGTGCTCTAGCTAATCGACACCGCCCTCGCCTATTCAAGAAATGTGGGGCAGTCCAAATCTTAAGCTCTGTTCTGGAGTGAGGTCCATAGCAGCCTCAAGATTAAACAGAAGAAAGGTCTGTAGATCCTGACTAAAGAAGCCCCTAAGGCAGTTGAGGTTACCACCTTTGGTGACCTCCGGCCACACAATCTCGTCTTCCCTCTGTGGATCGTAGAGCCTGAGAAAGTCCCAGAATATTTCTCGGTGATCACTGCTCAGAAGCCACGGTCCCAAGACCGCCAAGAATCTATCCTCACACGATCGGCGTACAAGGCTCGAGTCCAATCGGGGCATGCTGAGCCCCTGCAGACCGACTTGCCACGCACGACTTGTCAACCTCGGCTATCCACTACTCCACCTGGCTCTGACCCCTCAGAACAAAAGACCAGTGTCATGGTGATCAACGAGGCGGATGATGCCCAAGAAGAGCGGATGAACAAGTTCGAGGTAATGATGCAGTCCATCCTCGAAAAGATGGAACGTTTAGAAGCCTACAGGTCCCCTTTTTCTCACCATGAGACTGATTCTCCGGAGGACACACTCCCAAGGCAAACTCCCCCATCGATCTTATAGGACAACTCTGCTTCTTGCGGGGTTTCCTAAACCGACATAGATGCCATGGTGGCCCAGAGCCTCAAGAACAAGGTTACATGCATGCAAGAGGTGCCGCTCTACCAGAAACCGTACCCCTCGTATAGACCAAGTGTCATTTATCCCGAACTATCAAAATGGGAAGCTTCCCCTATTCAACGGTCCCACGTCCCCTCACAAGGATACTACTCATTTCCAAGCGGCTTGTAGAGAGACAGCAACTGATGGCGACTCCTCCGTCAGTTCGTCGAGATTCTTGAAGGGCTAGCCTTCCAGTGGTATGCTCGGCTGCCTCCAAACTCGGTGCACATCTGGCAAGAGATGGAGCATTTGTTTCACCAATGCTTCTATGTAGTTCAAAGGAACATGGAAGCATCGAGCTCCTCACTTTGACTCAAGACCCTGGTGAGCTAGTTGACAAGTTCATCGCCCGAAGGAGAGAGCTGGCAACCTTTCATGTCACTCCCCTGACTGAGAAAGAAGCTATCTAGACCTGCATACGTAATATGTTTCCAGAGATCGCTCTGCATGTCGAGGCTTCCAATCCACCCTCCATGTAAGAACTCATCTCTAAAGTAGTTCGTATTGAGGGTTTGTCTAAGCACCATAGCGGATCTCGTCAGCGAACCTTCAGTTTGAATTATCGCTCCAACAGTCAGGGCAACTAGTAAAAAGCAGTGATCAGTGCGGTCGTCACCGCAACTGACACTAAGAATACCGCTCCTCAAACCCTGAACCTCTCCAAGGCACAGATGCCTCAGGCCGGGGGCAACCAACAGTCCTATAATAAGGTCCCGTCCCCTAAAAATATAAATTGGAGTGACTTTTGAATTCAGCATCAGAATAAGGTGTACCCCTTCGACAAGGATTGAGTCCCTACATTACTTCGACTATTACTAGAGAAAAACATGATTCAACTGCCGGATATCAGCACTTCAGAACAAGCTGGACATGAGACGCACGAGAGGCACTGTGCCTATCACAGGAAAGTAGGCCACCCCACTCAGGATTGCTATAAGCTCAACGACACTATCGAAGCCATTACTAACAAGGGTCAGATAAAGCTCGAACAGTTAAAGAAAGCGTTTGGGGTAGCGAAAGCTACTCACGTAGTAACAATCCAAGCGGGTGACAAGGCACCCGCTATCCTCCATGGGTTATTCTCCATAATGCTCGAAGAAGGATTCGTCACTCCCAAGTTGACAATGTAGCCTAACTTCCTACCACAAGGAACTAAAAACCTCTGGTGCACGTATCACTAGACACGAGGCCATGACATGAGAGAATGCACTGGCTTCCATGAGCTCTTGGCAAAGAAGATGCAGCAATGCTAGGAAGTTCGTGGTAACCCATAAGGACACCCTCAAATCCCTCTTTCACCAATGCAAGAGGAACTCTCGACGCAAGCCCCGGGAAGCACTGAGCTAGACCCTTTGCAAGCCCTCTTCGAGGCAATGCTTCAATAGGGTGACATTACTCTCAAGCCCCCCAGGCAGCCTAAATGCGTTGCCCAGGGTGCAGAAAACATTTGGTGCCCATATCACCAAGTATGGGGCCACAAGCTGAAAGAATGCCCTCGAAGCTATAGTCACTCAGAAGTTACGAGAAGGCCACATCATTTGCACCGTTCTCCCAGGGCCATCCAAGCCGTCACTCTCGTCGAATAGGAAATCCCGCTACAGGGCCCTTATGAACCTACCTGGACGCTTCAGAGCCCTCGACTTCTCAGCCTTGGGAAGTCTACCATGGATAAAGTAAACTCAAGTCCCTAAAGCGTGAGGCAATCCACCAAGCTAGGACTACTCATCAGCCCGATAGGGAAAACCAAACCCCTCCTTAGGGATCCAAAAGGAGACAGGCACCCAAGTCAACTCGTCGAAGGAATCGTCTCCCTCAGCCACCAATCGAGGAAGAATATCTCAGGCCCCTTCCTCCACAGCCAACCTTATGAGACTTCATCTCAGGCGTAGCTCCCCTTATCCTTTCGTCCAATCAGACAGACGATCCTGAGTCATCAACAGCTCAATAGTCGTCCAATATGGAAAGCACCCCACAATGGTCAAAGCCGGGACAAAACTTAAAATACCCCCAGCGCGCGTCCAATTCCGGTGACGACGTAAAAAGCTGCCCGAAACATTCTAACTCTTCGTCTCCTCCCTCCTCTTTTATTTCTTTCGCAGGTACAGCTTGACAATGCCAAAACTTTGACACTTTAAATAGAGAGCTCGGAGGCACCAGCCTCAGCAGGTCACAGCGAAAGTGCCTAAGAAAGATGCTGGCCTAGGCGGCTGGATTCTTGACAGACGCCGACTCCCTGTCAACCAAAGCTCAAACCGAGCCATCTTCAAGCTCCTCTTCTAAAGAAGCCTCCCACATGGTGCAGATCTTGAAAGTACTATCCAACAAGGGGGGCAAATGAGCCTAAGATCGGGAAAGAAGCTACAGCCCACACCTCAAAAGCTCATGATTCTCAAGTTTCTTGATCCTTCACTTTTGCCTAAGCCTAAACCTCAAAGCTCAACATCCCTAATACAAATACCTATTGCCTTCCCATCAACCCAGACCCCACCGACTGAATAATAAAGTTAGCTAGTGTCACAAGCTGAAACTCAACCACATCCTGTTCCTAAGCCTACCCTACCATCTACAGCAGTAACTAGATCAGGAACACAAAAGACTAATGAAGTAAAGTGAAATATGACGTAATTGGGCACTTGAGGAAGCTTCCACCCCTTTTAAGTATCTATGATGCACTTTTGCTCTAGAGACTATCATATGGCCTTGGTACAAGATATTTCTAACCTAAAGGTTTACGAGACTGAAGTGGAGCCTATTGAGGTTGACCCATCCATCCTGAGTGGGTTCTTAGCAATCTCCCGTTCCGAAGAAGACCTTCAGTTGGGCGGAAAATTTCATAATCGCCCCCTTTTCGTGAATGGTGAATTACATGCTTACCCTATCAACCGGATTATGCTGGATGGATGGTCAGCAGTCAACCTGATCCCAAGAAGGATCCTCACCTGATTGGGATTAGGATCTGATGACCTCACTCCTATCCACATCAATGTACAAGGTTCAACCAATTAGAGAAAAGCTAGCTGGTACAATGCGCCTTCTCCTCAAGATCGGTAACCTCAACGATTACTCTCAGTTCCATGTCATCAACACTGATACATCTTACAATGTCCTCCTCGACCGCCCTTGACTTCATGATCAGAGGGTGGTTCCTTTCACGCTCCACCAATGCTTCAAGTACAACCGAGATCAGAGACAACAAGCGGTCTATGCTGACAAGAGACTGTTCCTTGTAGCCAAGACTCACTATACTGACAGTAAGTAATATTTCACTAACCTTCCAACATCAGAAAAGTCAAAGGATGATGATTGAAAGCCTGTGAGAGAGACAGGACCCTCGTCTCACGATGATGTTGAATATCTTGGGTGAATGATCACAAACATGTTCAAAGAAGAGGAAAGACAAGGCAAGATCCTCCCTTTGACGCCTATCTAACCAAGTATACCTTGCCACCTCTCTGGGGTCATGCTATCATCCCCCAAAGACGAAGCTTCCTCCTCTACTTCTAATTCTCCTGAACAAAATGGCGAGCTAAAAACAACTCCTGAGATTGAGGAAGCCCTGGAGATTGACCTTCTAGAACCGAGGGTCACCTATACGCTAAACCAGCAAAGGTTCTGCATGTCCCCATTTCTCTTTTAAAAGCCAAATTGGCACACCAACAACCAAGGAGGATACTCCAAATTCCGTCCTCTTTGAACAAGGGGATCACCAGCAGCCAAGAGAAGGTCTTACAGCTCTCAGAGGCTCCCAAAGAGGTACAGGTGGACAAGAGTTAGCCCTCTGACTCTCAGGAACAAGAAGCCATGGCAGAGCTAAGAAGCGAGGTTCGTAGACTCCATAATCAGTTAGAGGTTATGTGCATTGCTTCAAAGCACTTGAAGGAGTTTGTCCCTAAGACTGAGACTTATAATGAGCTCAAAAGCGATGCACCTCGATTCAAAGCCAAGGCTCCCCCAGATTGGAGTATTTACAGCGAACAAGCTCACCAAATCATGAGAGCCATGAATTATGAGCCTCTCTGTCCAATCAAACACTAAGGGGCGAGGAAGCGATTGCTCCCCCATTCGAGGTCATTGGAGTCGTGACAAGCTGTCAAAATATGAAGCAATGAGTGAGCTATCCTTCTTCATCTCATACGGTGAAAGGGCAGAAGCAATGAAAAAGAGAAGGACGAATAAAAGAGCCACGCACCACATTGAAGAAAAAGAAGGAACATTATTCATAAAGCAACAGAATGTCACAAGTAGCGGCATACAAAGAAAGTAAACAACAAAGAGGGGCATTTTATTTCTATTGCTAAATGTTTGTGTACAACAAATGAAGAAAATTGCTCAGTTCTCAAAACTAAGCCAATAATAGTTCTCTTGTGCTCATTTGATTCCATCCTTCATACCCTCCTCCTAAAGAAAGGCAAACTTTGTAACCAAAGGATGATATTCTCCACGTACCAACTGAGGTGAAAATGGGTCTTCTTCTACCTCATGGGCCACAGTAAGCAAGCCTTACAAATCATTGATATTGCATTCAAGAATCGTCATGTCGTCCTCATTTTCAAAACATGCGATTTCTTTAAATATCGAAGGAATCTCTTAAGGAAAAATCTCAAAATCTGGGTGAATGAACTGACGCATGAGAAAGTTGGTTTTAAGGTTACCTAAGTGTGCCATCACAGAATCTGTGACAATCAAAGGCTTAGGGAAGAACTTAAGTAAGGGCCTGATAGAGGGATATTTCTCAATAGAAGCTAATTCTTCTAAATCCAGAACTGCCCTAACCAGTTGAGCTATTTCAGTCACTTTCGTTTGAACAAGTCTACGTAGGGAACATTGAAGTCTAGGAGGTTGTCCATTAGCCTCTTCGCTAAAAATGGGAACATGATCTGCTCAAAGAAAGTAGCCCAACTGAAAAGTTGATAAGCAGCTCTAAGAAGGTCATGTCCATTGTCCGCAGAAACATTACGACAATTGAGCCTAGTAACTTGCACAGGGAAAGGCATCATGGCCTGTGATACGACAAAGCCTCCACGAATGCACCAAACGAGAGGATGAACAACTTGTCCCCAAATAGAGGTAACTACAAAAGATGAACCAATGATAGGTTCCCTTCAAGCAGAAATTGCAAGGCCTTTCTCAAATTTGCAAGAGGAAATGCCTGGCTGCCCATTACTATCAAGTCGCACGGACCAAAATCACCCCAAGAAGGTAGTGGTGTGCCGCCAGCACTCCTAGGAACAAGAGGTTGAGATGAGGGATGCGCTTCGTTAGGATCAATTATCATTAATTCTCCCCTATTTTTGTTCTTAGAAACGTTTTTCGAAGGGACCGGCATTTTGAAAGATTTTGAGGCCTTGGCTGGCTGTTGAGAAGACATCCGTTAAAGACGATGTATCCAACCACCATCTGCACACAATCACAAGACACCGATGGAATTGGTCAAGGCTATCGCCGTCTCGTGACCAAGGAGCTATCGTCGTCTGCCCGTTGAGATGGTATCGTCGTCTCTTGACCAAGGGGCGATAAAGCACTTGATGAGGCCTGTGCTCCAACTGTTCGCACACGTCACATGTGCGATGCACCACGTCCCTTGAAATCTTGGCACGCCGCCTAACAGTCGCAATGTGGCCCGTCTCCACACATGCGAAAGGCGACCGTTCGCCGTCTCACAACCCTTCATCTCCCGACCGTTGCAGGCCTGTGACGCCTCAGGTTCTCACTGGCGCTTCCTATTCTCGCTGGGAACTCACTCCTATTCTCTAAAATACCCTTCCCCACCTCCTACTCATTACCAGTTGGCAGAAAACCATGGAATCCCCAGACAGCTTTCATGTGACCTTGTGGGTCTCCCTTCTCCTTGTTTTTACACTTCAGTAGTTCACCAAAAAGTCACCGAAATTCCACTGATTTTTCGGTGAGCCCACTACTGCTCCTTCTTCTCGTCCGATGGTCCGAAGACTGTCAGACTGCTCTGACTTCTCTGCAACCTCCCCTTCGGCCATGGAACTAACGAAAAAGGGACCGAAACTCCCGTAGAGCACCACTGCAAATCTCACGAAAGCTCTGAGAAGCCCCGTCCCTTGCTCAGGAGAGCTTAGGCACTCTTCGAAAACACCCGCATGCATGTCGTGAAGGCCTACGACCTATTGAAGTTCGTCAAAAAAGCTCTTTTGGGCTTGTCTGCTGCAAATTTAGGCCGAGAAGTTTTAGTCAGGAAACTCTTGACGGAAGCTCCGGCTCTCTATCTCTCTCTAAAAAAATATCTCTGATTATTTTACCCTTCAGTAAATAAGTAAAATGGGGTTTTCCCCCTTTTATACTCAGGAGTGCCACAAACTATCCTCACAAGTTTGAAAAAACGCTACAGTCCTCATCTTCAAATGGCAATAAGACCAAGCTGGAGTAAGTCAAGGCCGAGACCCGAAAGGGCTATCGCCACGCACTTCACCCAAATGCAATCGTCATGCGCTGTGTACGATGTTATGGCCACGTGCTTCGTCAAAGGGGTATGCAAGTCCCCAGGTCACTAGAAAAGTGAATCATGTCGGTTGCCGGAATCCCTTTTTTCGATAACCTGCCAAATTAGGAAAATGCATGAACCAAGACAAAATTAGCCCAAACTTGGTGCAAAACGACTGTAACTACCTCCTCTTTAACTTGCAAGTAGAACCAGGAACCAGAACAGCACAGCTCGAAGTAGCATTGGCAAACGAAGTTCACAAATCTGGTCAGACTTTCACCCTGGGGTAAAAGGCCATCACAGCACGATCAAACGGCATCAAAATGCTCACAATCGAGAGAACATTGAATATATCCTACTGAAACAGCTGAACAATTGCCACAAGTTGCAGAACAAGCTTCCAAGATCTCGCTGGCGGAGCAACCTACATGCAGGGGCGGTTTCATCATTCGTGCAAACGATCTCAGGGATATTTTGCTCATTTGCGCTTAATTTTAGGATTTATTTCTAATTTCTTAAATTTAATTTAGCTTGGATTTTGAGCGTTCACCCCTATTTGGTGAATCTTCTATATAATCAAGCTTAACCCATTTGTAAAGGAGCTCTCATTTCAAGCCCCAATAACCCCAAAGGCTAAGAAGAATCAAGGTTAGAATGTGCTTGAATCATTACGTTGTTTTTCCTTGTGAGTCCCCAATCCTGCAGGAGAGGAGAGAGAGAGAAATCTTTGAGAGAGAGAGAAGATACCCCGAAGTGCACGATCCCGCGGGACCTCTGTGGCGTGGGTCATCTTCCCTCTCTCCTAAGCTGAGTCACCCCTTTTCTCTCTCTCTCACTCTCACCTTCACGAACGAACTCATCCGCATGACAGCCCATGTCCGCTCGCAAGCCCGTGGACGTGAGTAAACCCATGGGCCTCAACCCTCGGGTTTCCTCATGCCGCTTTAGCGGCCAGCCAGTCCCCTGGGGAGGGCAACCATGGGGGAGGGGCATTTGGATGCTAGTTCAATATCATAGAGAGAGAAGAGAGAGGTTGCGAACTTGAAGAGGGCCCCCATCCAAACCGTGCTTACAAGCAGCCATAGGGCTTCGTAATTCTTCTAAGAAAGTTATCTGCCCGAGTGTGTCTCCGAAGCCCCCAAGCGGCATAAAGAGCGTCCGCTCTCCACTCGTAAAATCTCTCACTGTCGTCACCTATTCGCATGTAAGAGGTCCCGCGCATGCCATGTGCCTGACCTCCACGGTCGTTAACGAGTTTCGCCTCTTGACTCGAGGGAAACCAGAACCGCACCAACATCAATTGGCGACTCCACTGGGGACTCGTCACCCTACCATTGGGTCCAACCATCTTCAGGCACCAACCTCTCTTCTCCTTTCTCTACTATTGTTATGGGATCCCTTCGTCCCTCCTTCATCTGGGTTGGGAATTTCTACATCCCCATACCCGTGGCCTCACTTGTGGTGAACGGATCATTCAGTCCTGTCTCCCTCGCATGTTCCCTATGCCGCCTTGCTGACTCTGCCATCTTGGTCTTGCCTAGGATAGTTCAGGGAATGGGCCCTCAAGCCCCTCGCTCCTCCTCCTTCGGCGCTAAGGGAAAACCCCTTAATACCCATTACATGGACAGCACTACGGTCGCCCCCTCACAAAAGCACCCTGTCACTGGCAGATACCCCGCCAGTCATGCACCTCAGGGTGGCCCTTGTGCCGCTGTTCCTCCTCACTCGGTCGATCCTTACAAGACAACCATGCCTGTGGGTAGCCGGAGGGCAGCCCCGCCCACGTCACATAGGGGCGTCTCCAACACTGGCACCCCCGCAAACACACCACCCACAGGCAACTTCTATGCCAGCCCGCGTAGCTATTCAATTGAGCGCGCTTACACCTATGATATTTTTGGTTGTCCAACTGTCATAATAATGAATTAGGGCAGGACGCAGCCTATCCCGATCTCCCAAGCGGCCTCTAGTTGCTTCCGACCTAGGTGCAGCGCTGGTGGCTCCAACGCCACCCACGCCAAGCATGCTAGCCCTGCGGCTCGGGGCAACCCAAACGGTGACCCTCAATAGGCACACGACTATCGAGACAATCGAGAGTCCTATAAACAAAGTCACTTGCATGCAGAAGGCCCAAAGGCCTCATCAACTAAACGGGTGGGTACGACACATACTCTGCCCCTCACTCCACGAGGAGTTGGCCCCGTGGCCACTCGAACCACCACTCTAAATCGGACACACACATGCAAGTCTAAGGAGATTATTGGCAGCAAAGAAGGACAAATGTTCGTCGTTCCACTCACTACTTCCATGCCACCTACTGAATGGTACTCGAAGAATTTCCCATCGAGCACCATCCTCTCCACTTCTCGCTCCATGCGTGCACAAGCCGGCTCTCAACGTGAGTTTCAAGAGGAGAGGATGCCACCTGGGATTACCGGCCATTCCATCTTGCCTGCTGGTGGCCCTCATCCACCATCGCCACCTACAAAGCCTCTCCTTTCTGGGTATTTCACTTTGCCAGAACTCATCGACTATTCCTACGCTTCAGTAAAACAGGCCTTCTAGGGAGGGGAATGGACCCGCTTCCGATTCTTTCGAAAATTCTATCAAAGACTGCAACTCAAGAAGGCAAGGGGGATGGAGTTCCCCCTCGTCCAATGAAAGGGAAGGTCTCCCGGAATAGAAGACCTTAGGGCTTCCCAGAGCCTGTACTCACCTGGGCCTTGAAACAAGCTCGAGCTCAGGCGGGGCAAGCTCAATCCTTACTCTCCGTGGTCCCTGATTGGAGCACGAACCTAGGGTCACCCCTCCCACCGATTTTCCTGACATGGACCGACCTGTTGAGGTCATGACAGTGCGCCAGAACTAAGGGCAGCCCGAAAACCCCGTGGCCCTCTTTGAGAATGTCCAGAGCAGCTTCCTGGATAGACTCAAAGGGCTCGAAGACACTCTACCAACTGTCTCCTCGCATCACGAGACCAACTCTCCACTTGAACTACCACTCGGGGAGGAGCAACTACGTCAACCTCCCCTTCTGGCTCCAGCGCCAAGGTCTCTGAATCCTCCTCCCTCCTTTGAGGTCCAGCATGACACAGCCCCTCAAGCGGTGTCGCCGATGTTCACACATGAAGATGTATAGTGCATGATCAATAGGAGCATCCAAGATTTGTAGGTGTCGAGGACACGGGATAACGTCCTTTCCAAAAAGCCCTACCCACCATCTATTAATCAGGTTCTATTCCCCGTCGAGTACCAGAAAATAGGGAGATTGCCAATCTTCGATGGCACGGGCTCACCTCAGCAGCACATAGCCCACTTCATGTCTGCCAACCAAGAGTAAGTCTCGGACCCTAGACTGTTACTCCGACAGTTCGTGGAAACTCTAGCCAGTTCTGTCTTCAAATGGTATGCCCACCTGCCGCCCAACTCGATCCACTTTTGATGGAGATGGAACAGCTCTTCTACAAATGCCTCTACAAACTGCAACTGGACGTGCAAACCAAAGAGCTCCTCACCATGGCCCAAAACCTGGAAGAATCGGTGGGCCAGGATGTCCAGAGGTGGATGGACCTCACCATGTGCCAAAGAAACCCCATGTGCGAGGCGGAGGCCGTGCAAATGTGCGTCAGGAACATGAGGAGAGAAATCTCCTTACATGTCAAGACCTCTAACCCCACCACCTTCTCCGAAATGATCATCAAAGTAGAGAAAATCGAAATCCTATAGAAGCATCATAGCAGAGACCCTGCCCAAACCACAAGAGGAGGCCAACTGCGGGGTGACAGGACTAACCCTCGTGCTGGTCAGTCAAAGAATATGATCAGTGCAATGGTTAACAACACCTCTCAGCCTGCATCCAATGCGGCACCCCTACCATCATTGGACAGCTCCTGGGGCTTGGGCCACGAATTCAAGGGACGGCACAGCAACAGCCGCCCTAAATACAAGACTACAGCAGGGTGCCTCCTCCACAAAGCTATCAACGAACTAAAGAGTTTAAGCAGAGGCTCAATCAACAATTTAGCTTCAACAAGGCGTGGGTATCAACCATCTTGAGAATGTTGATTGAGCAGGCGTGGTGGTCCCACCAAATGTTGGGACATCCCGTGGAGGATTGCTTCTAGCAAAAGGACTACACTGCTTCTCGAGCACCACGCCGCCCATGGCAACATGTCATCGCGACGACGCCTCGGTTGACCACCATTTTTAAACCCTCTCATGCTTCACCTTCCAGGCATTACTCACGAGGTGTCATGGTCAAATCCAGCGCTACCTTACTGTCAGCCTGGCATCATCAAAAGATCACTCAAACAGATCTTGCACTACACTCAACCTAGATCCCTCTCTTACCTCACGTCAGTCTACATACGCTTTGTTAGCCAAGCGCCGCCTTCTCGAGCAAATCCAGCCCCTGCAGGTACCATCAACACTCCACCCCTTGTGGGTACCATCAAAATTCCACCCCCCCTCGTGGATACCATCAACACTCCACCCCCTGTGGGCTCCATCAACACTCTAGCCCTCACGTGTGCTATTAACACTTCACCCCCCGTGGGTGCCGTCAACAACACAATTCCCACGGACACTGCCATCATCAACCCCTTGTGGGTACATCCTGCTGAGGTCGCAACAGAGCCACCCTCTTCGGGGAAACACCCTATCCTGTGTGGGCACACCCCTCCTCGTCCACCTGTCGCTACATCAACCGGAGACAGAGCCACGCTAATCAGACTCCGCTGTCAAGGCTCACTATGCTAATGACCTCCCTCTCCCCTTAGAAGCAGGGCGTGATGGCAACCACTACGAGTCAAAGAAAAAGAGCTTCAAACGGACATAGACAATAAGGCTATGGGTAAAAGCGCTAAAAAAGAAAAAAATTGGGCATTGTGAAAACCACAAGGGCACCATGAGTAAAAATGAGAAGCGGACATCGCCATGAAGCCATGAATAAAAGAGTCATGAGTAAAAAAAAAATGATCCGGGCATGGCAAACGCCTGCAAGGGTGCCATGAGTAAGTGCAAAAACCAAAAGGGTGGACGTGACCTCGAAGTCATGGGTAAAAATTCCCCAGTAAAATGATTTGGTGAAAACCACTCTACTAGCACCATTTCCACTTGGTTCAAGTGAAAACTTGTAAGGGCACTTGAATCGAGTCCATTCTCAAGCCCCAGTGCCTCATCCAATCCCAGCCCCAGTACCATTCAAAAAAACTCTCTCATGCCCAAGTGTCAACTCCAATCTCCGGCCCCAATGCCACTCAAAACAAATGTTTTTGGCCCCTGTGCCACTCAAAAATAAAATCTCAGGCCCCAGTGCGTCATCCAATCTTGGGCCTCAGTGACGTCAAAAAAAAAATCTTTCCGGCTCCAATGCCGCATCGAATCCTGGGCCTCAGTGCTGCTAAAAAAAAAAAAAAAAAATTTGGCTCCAGTGTCGCATCCAACCCGGGCCTTAGTGCCACTACAAAAATGCCAACTTCCTCTCCTCCATACTAAACTCCAGCATCCAAGGTGAAGTCTTCGAAAATGAGACCGCCTCAAATGCCACCTCCCTATCACTTCTCGAAAATTTGGGAGACCCCAACCAGACTAGTAGGGCGTGAGCCGAAGAGGTACCCTGCCTGCCTTTCTTCTTATCAAACTCCAGCATCCAGGGTGATGTCTCTTAAAATGAGACCACCTCAAAGGCCACCTCCCTATCACGTTCAGATAATTCAGGAGGCCCCCAACCAGACTAGTAGGACGTGAGCCGAAGACGTATCGTGCCTTCCTTTCTTCTCATCAAAATCCAGCATCCAGGGTGAAGTCTCCTGAAATGAGACCACCTCAGAGGCCACCTCCCTATCACTTCTGGATAATTTGAGAAGCATCGTGAAGCGCCCAACCAGACCAGTAGAACATGGCCGAAGAGATACCATGCCTGCCCTTCTCTCCTTCTTAAAACAAACATGAGCATCCAGGGTGAAGACTCCTGAAATGAGACCGCCTCAGAAAACCCCTCTCTATCACGTCAGGGTAATTCGGGAAACCCCCAACTAGACAAGTCGGATATGGAACTAAGAGGTACCCTGCTTGCTCACCACCACCTAGTGTTTCTGTTTGGTTAGGGATAAAGCCCACAAAAAAGGCCCTCGCCAACTGGAACATCAGGGCTTCCCCAGCCATGATGGCATAAAGCCCACAAAAAGGACCCCACCGGCTGAGACATTAGGAGTTCTCGTTGATACAAAAGTCGTAAGCCCAATGAAGGTATATCATAAGCGCGATCTCCCAAGAAATTGATTATGGTGGAACTCAAAGAACGCCCCTCAACGAGGCACAGGACCACTAAAAGCTACTTTGGTCACCCCCAGGTCAAGGGAAAAGCTCAGCAAGGTTTACCCCTCAAGGACTGCGCCGATGCCGGTGATCAAGAAATAAAATATATTTGAGAGACAATAAATAGGTCTTAGTAAGGACTAGCCAAAGGAGCTACGATGTTAAATTTTTCTCAATGTTGCACTTCTCACTTCCCTCGAAGAGTAACATCCATTGGGGTAAATTGTTGTATGCAATTTTTGACATAGTTCCATTGCCCATCTAAATAAGGGGAGAACCGACGACAGCTTAGTCCTGCAGGTAATCTAGATCCCCGTGAACTAATGTTGTGCCAAAAAATAATGCCTTGGGCCACGTGACCTGGGTGTGGTGCCATCACACCAAAGGACTCTTTAACTGTAGCCCTATGCTAGTGGCCGCCAAACTGTACCAGGCCATCTCCATTGCACTCAGAATGTCGAAAAACTCCTGAGGACCAAATTTGGGCTCAATCGGACCTCCCCGAAGGGGTCTATGCCCATGCAGCCTCGCAACTGGCGGGTTTCACACTAGCGCGATGCGGCTTCACCAAACCAGTCCCTGGAAATGGGGACTGTGACAACGCCTTCTGGCAGCAGCTTCCCCAGCCCACAACACCTTCCTCTCAAACCGGAGAAAGCACAAAATTTGATATGTTATAGATCACGCCAGCCCCATCATTTTGACCTGCGGCACACATTGTGGCTTGACCCAGAACCACAGAGCTCTGACGACGAAGGTTCCCACAAAACTAGAGGGAGAACTAGGGTGCAAGGAGAAGAAGCCTTAGAAAACGTGAAGCCTAGCTCGACATCCAAACCTTGGATCACCGCGAGGACGAGTTCATTGCAACCACCGCCCAAAGAGCTACACACCGGTACTGCTCTTGCATTCAATCCAAGGGCCGATGAATGCAATCCCCTATGTCACCAAAGAAGTGAATCCTGTCGATTGCCGAAATCCCTTTTTTCGGTAACCTCCCAAATTAGGCAAATGCAAGAACCAAAACCAAATCAGCCCAAACTTGGTGCAAAATGACTGCGGTAGCCTCCTCTCTGATTTGCATGTAGAGCCAGAAACCAGAACAACACAGTTCAAACAAGCATTGGCAAACGAAGTTCACAAATCTGGTCAGACTTTCACCTCAGGGAAAAAGGCCAACACAATACAATTAAAGGGCATGAAAATGCTCACAATCGAGAGAACATTGAAGATATGTTGTTGAAACAATTGAACCATTGCCACAAGTTGCAGAACAAGCTTCCAAGGTCTTGCCATGGCAGAGCAACCGACATGCAGGGATGGTTTCATCATTCGTGCAAAAGATCTCAAAGAAATTTAGGTCATTTGTGCCTAATTTTAGGATTTATTTTTAATTTCTTAAATTGTAATTAAGCTTGGCTTTTGAGCGTTCATCCCTGTTTGGTGAATCCTCTATATAAGAAAGCTAAACCCATTTGAAAATGACCTCTCTTTTCAAGCACCAAGACCCCCAAAGTCTGAGAAGAATCATGTCTAGATTGCACTTGCCTCATTGGCTTGTTTTTTGTTGTGAGTCCCCAATCCCCACGGGAGAAGAGAGAGAGAAAAAAACCTTTGAGAGAGAGAAGATACCCCAGAGTGCGTGGTCCCACGGGCACCCCGGCCACACGGGTCATCTTCCTTCTCTCCTAAACTAAGTTAGCCCTTCTCTCTCTCTCTCTCTCTCACTCTCACATCGACCTCATCCGCACGACAGCCCGCGTCTGCCCGCAAGCCCACAGACGTGAGAACCCATGGGTCTCAATACTAAGGTTTCCTCACGCCTCCTTTAGCAGCCAGTCAGTCCCCTCATGAGAGCGACTAAGAAGGAGGGACATTCGGATCCCATTTCAATAGCGTAGAGAGAGAACAGAGAGGTTGAGAGCTTGAATAGGGCCCCCAACCAAACTGCGCTGACAAGCAGCCGGAGGACTTCGTAATTGCTCTAAGAGGGCTATCCTCTTGGGTATGTCCCCAAACCCCCTAAGTGGCGTAAAGAGCGTCCGCGCTCCAATCACAAAATCTCTCTCCCCGTCAGCGCCTATCCACAACTAAGAGGGCCCCCACGTGCCACGTGCCAGACCTTCAAGGTTGTTCGAGAAAGGGTTTCCGCCTCCTGACCCGAGCGAAACCAAGACCCCACCGATGTCAATGGGTTAATCCAGCTCTAAGAACGTTTGGACTGCAGTTGAAAATGAGATGGGTTAACCCATCTCTGGGCAGCTTGAAACTGCCATTGAGACAGAGATGGGTTAAGCCATCTCCTAGTAGCTTTAGATTGTCGCTTAAGCCATCTCTGAGCAGCTTTAGATACCGTTGAAACTATCATTGGCCTATTCTCGAAATCCATAGACTAAGCCATGCTCCGATCATAGTCAAATAGGGAACACTTGAATGGCAAGAACCATACTCATCTTCTGTTGGTTCACCACATATCTTCAAGTTGTTTTCTTCTTAGTCTTTCATCGAGACTAAGTGTCCATACTTTCCAAAGGCAAAGTATGGATCATTAACAATTTGATCAATGTACTTTGTCTTGTTTGTGATAAAAGTACACCAAACACATCAAAACAATTTTTCAAGATGGATTTTTTATTAGCAAACTAGTTTATCATTATAATCTCAGCCTTATCCCAACTAATTGGCATCGGCTACATGAATCATGTTCCATAATTCTTCTCTGTCATGGGCCATCCTCAATCATACTATAAGTCATCGTATGTCTTCTCACTAATTCCATCCATGTCCTTTAAGGCCTTTTCCTTGGCCTTTCAAAACCTTCCACTTTAACCAAATCACCCCTCCTAATCAGTGTTGCATTAGTCTTACATTGCACATGGTGAGCCGATCGAAGTCTACTTATCTTATTGCCTATCACAGGCTCAAGATTCATGAAAAGATAAGGTGCCAAATTCCCTCCCTAACACACTCTTTAATCTGCACTTGGGACAAACTGACTGGCTTGGGACTGGTCATGTTCGTCTTGGTACTTTTATATTTTTTTTTTTTTTTTTACCATTGAGGAGATTTGAGCTTTGGATTAAAAACCAATGGTGGATGACATGTTTAAGGCAATGGCAGATATGATTTGTCGAGCCATACTGCTATATAAGAATATCCCATGTGGAGAGTATAAAGACAATATTGTATATAAAAGAAATATCAAAGGGCCTCCAAGCCAAGTGGAAGACGTTTGAAATTTAGGCTCTTTCATTCAAGTTATCAAATTACTATGGGCATAAGCAAATTGGCTTATATGAGAAATATCATGCTTCTAGGAAAAATATTATGTTGTTAACCAGAAAAGAGGAAAAAAGAAAAGGGAGTCATAAATAGATCTTTTTTTTATTAAGTCTTTAATGAAATACTCAATTTTAATGAGAATTTTAACGACTAGGTGACTTCTTGTCAAATCTCCCAAACTGCCACTGTCTAATCAACTTGTCATCGTGGGATCTGGTCTATAGGATTTGGATTAGCATCCCATGCTACAGTATCTAAGGGGCAGTTATTCTAGCAATGTATTCTTGCTTTATAGTGTTTATTTTGCAGGGACCAACAAGATGACCATAATGCATATGGTTGCTTCATTCTTTGAATTCGAGTGCTTGCTTCTCAGGGCGTCTATGACATGAAACTCGTGACATTTATCAAGGAATTTACATGGTCAACTAAATGAACGACCCTGGATTTGTTTTAACCAAAGGTGTAAATGGCTTTGGCAGCCTGGCCATAAAATGCCAGAACTTCGGCCCTAAGTTGAGGTTCGAGAGCAAAGGCCGCCAGACCAGTAATCCGGGCCCATCGAATGGCTGGGTTGAGATTTGGCCGATCTGCGTGGCCTCAGATTGCGCACGACCCAACAGTAAGAGGGATGCATTGATTGTGAGGCTGGAAGATATTTGTTGAAGTCGACAAATTTGGTTCTTATCTATTTAATGGGTGTACTTATGTATTTAATAGAGAGGCACATAGATTGCAACCAGGTCATTAAAGATTTAGCTTTCTCTTGTTTCTTGCGGTAATGAAAGATGTTTGCATGTAATTGCCGGATGGCAATTAGGGCTACATGCTCACCAGTCAACCAAGAATGATATGATTTACTTTTAAAATAGGGAGTGGTTTCTATAAGAGGTTGCAACCTTAAACAATCCAATTAAGGCATACGTCCAAATTTTATCGATCTTGTAATTTTGGTGTAAAATGTTTTAAGGATTATCTCAAAATCTATTTTTATATCTAATTATAAAAATTTAAACTTCAAAAATATCCAAAATCAAGTAGATATATAAATATATGAAAACCTTGAAAATGAACGGTCTAGATAATGTGTTGCAAGAAGAACTATTTATGGGACTCAAAATCTTTTTCCTTTTCATATTTATACATCTTGATATCGAGATGATCAACAAGAGGCTTTTTCAACATTAAAACAACATTGTCCGATGGATTTATGAGGTGCATCTAAGATTCCGCTTTTTAAGGTTGCAACCTTATATATTCCTTTAAAAAATGCATCATGTTATGTGTTTTAAGACGTTATGGCTGGAAATAGTATAGGCAAGGATACAAAAGTACTTTTAGGATTGGGCCAATGCCATGGTCCTTGAGCCCATGTAGGGCCAGGCTTGGCATTGGCCATTTCAAGGCCAAACCTTTGTAGTTCAAGATTGGGCTAGGGCCAAACCTGGCCTACCGAAGCTTGATCTGTTGCTATAGTTGGCAATGGTCTGAGTCGCCCATCCTGACCTGATTATGAAAAACTAGAGCTTGGGCCACACAATGTGGGTTAGAGGACCTGGTCATCACGACCTAAGAGCTACGGGGCCGGGCCTAGGTCAGGGCTGATCTTGTTTAGCCCAACCTTTTTCCTTTTCTGACTCTATTTCTTTTTTCTTTTTTTTTCTTTCTTGAGTATATTAGGTCTGGGCCGACCCAAAGATGCGCTTGGGCCGAAGCCGGGGCCGGGGCCTCTTTGGCCAGGGCCTGCCCTATAGGGAACATGGCCAGGCTAGAGCCAACTCTGGCCCAGACCCGGCATGGCCCGTTGCCCACCTCATCCACTTCCAATACTACTTTGAAGACCCATGATTGGTGCCAATGCAACGTTTAGCAGTTTAAGTTTAGGCTGAGAAGAGGAAAAACATGGAAATTAATTTAAAGAGAAGTAAAAAAACATGGACGTTCCTGAGACTCAAATAGAAACATGGAAGTTCTGTTAACCTAGAAACAGGAAACATATTATTTCATAAGATAGGATTACAAATGAGAGACATATCTCATGTAAAGAAAGTGTGGTTTCCCAACAACCAACTTTCATGCTCGAGTCAGCAGTAGGAAGCTTGAAGTACGATGACACGGTAAGAACCTTACGTCAAGCTAATTTCCTGCGTCATACAATGTCCATGTAAGAGTGCTGCTCATATGCATGTATATACAAATGAAATAATTATTACATATGAAATTCTCTCTCTCTACATCTCTATCTCTTGTTTATAGAAGCTAATGAGATAGTAGATGGCTAGCGGCTTTTTCTTTACTGGGCTTGACTATTTCTGAAAAGTTGGATTCTGTGATGCCATTGTAGTATCCTTCATTCTTTTTGATCAATAAAATAAGTAATATTATCCCAAAAGAAAATAAATTAACTATGAATTGACGAATTTCAGAAATTATTATTTTATTTGAATGAGTTATAATCAAAGGTTAATGGAGGACGACTTCTAGTCAAGGATATCAAGAATACATAGTTTGAAGCCTACAATCATCGAAGTTTAACCCAGCAAATGTGCCATTAGTGATAACATAAATAAAGAAAAAAAAAATATTCCTTGGAGCAGGGTGGGCCATTTTGCTAGTTTGGCACTGTAATATAGACAAGAAAATTGGTTTGATATGGTTGCAGCCCAATCAAAATAAGCAAAGCCTCACTTTAAAACTCATTGAAAATTGTAATTTTAGCATAAAAAAACCTTCAAATCCATCATGTTGGCTTTCACTATTATGGTTATAAAACAAATTAGGATTTCAAGCCTCAAAAACAGCATATACTATAACAACATAACTAGTATGTTCATTTCGTCTTAAAAATAAGTGTTTACAAATTTGTATGATGAGTAAAAAATTTTACGCTTCAAATTTGATAATTGGTGTTGAAAATTGATGTTAGAGCTCAATGGCGATTTTTCAATAGTCATCAGCTTTTCGGACGAAAATTCGAGGTGAGGCTTTAGTTTGTTTTTATAAAACCTGAGCCATATATAAACCGCATCCTTTTAGTAATGTATATGAAGAATAATAGTGGTTTCCGAAGGTCTTCGTGGGGAAATTAATTAGAATGGTGGATTTCGTGAACATGAATGCATCCCAAACAAAACATGCATGACTGCCACAATTTTCCATCCATCAACCTTGATAAACAATGGTTCACTGACAAGGATTGATTACCGGTATAGCACAGCAGTGCATGCATTGTGTATGTTGAGCCTTAAAACAGCATAAAACGAAGAAAAGAAGGAAAAAGGGCTTAGAAATCCAAGGAGATGAAAAGGACCTTGGCATTGAGGTGGAGTCCTGAGGTTACACTTGGCAGGGAGCTGCAGGGCAAGATCGGGATTGATTCCGAGAGAGTGAAGGAGCAGAGAGTGCCGATAGGAGCACAAACACCCGAGGTCGGCTGAACCAATAGCCTTGCAACACGCTTTAGATGGGTTGGTGGGTGCAGGAGCTGACCCACTCACAGAGGACTGGCACGCCTTGAATCCGTCTTGGTTCATTCCGCATATCAGTGCTTTCGATTCAATAACCAACGCCAAGAACACCACCATCAAAATACATGCCGGATCCCTGCACGCTCTCCCTCTCTCTCTGTCTCCCTCTCTCTCTCTTATATTTTTAGTTTTCAGGTTTTAGAAGGGAATGATTTTGTTATATAAGAAGGGAAGGAGGTTTTGTGGCCATATTTAGTAGTCTGCGTGGTGAATTCAGAGGGAATGATTTGTTATGTAAAAAAGGAAGGAGGTTTTGTTGCCATATTTAGGGTGATTTGTGTGGTTGGGGCATTGTGTCACGGGTTTAACAGACATATGTACATATGAGTCGGCACCCACCACGGCCTGCATTCATACGTACATATGAGTCGGTCAACTCATAGAAACCCATCCATAAAATTATATTGACAAATAATGTCAAAAGGCTAGAATCAACGTCTTAAAACACAGACATGTTTTTGGATGGCCCATGGTTTCGGCCATCTAAATACCATTAGCTCTGTTTCCTTGATTCTTTCAATCTGTCCCCATAACTTTTCAGCGGAAGTTTTACGTTCTATTGTTCATAGAGTAGTTTATGACATGTCATAATGAGCGGGCCCTTGGAGTAGGCTCAGTCATTCGCATTATGTGTTTTGAAGCTGGCTGTCAAAGTGCACTTATGCAGTGTAGGACTCTAGCTTGGTTTTGTTGTTTAGGCCAGATGCTTGTAGTGTACCATTAATGAGTCTAGCGGTGTCCAGTGGTGGTTAAAATTCATCAGCCAAATGATGTACATTGCATTGACAAGGGGCTTTACCTCAACACTTTCATTCTTCATGTCTTACATGAATGATGTCCATATTGACCTAGTATAGGCGAGAATTTTGGATTCACGATGCCATTTGTTTATGCTGAAGAGAGACCCTTCACTATCAAGTGCAGTTTTCAAGACTGGAACAAACCGTTCGATCCAAAGTGGAAATTGGCAAAACCAATCATGACCAATTTTGGCCATTTGAATCTGTTAGTTTTGACAGGTCAGACAAGTTAAACAAAATTGGATATCTATTTATTGAACTATATTTTATTTTAAAACTATTATTTGTTGGTAAATATCTCCTTTAAGGCTCTTTCTCCTAATGATGGTATAAAAGTTATATTACGTAAAACTCCATGTGGTTAACATGAGACAACACCATATACATGAACCTATTTTTTAGCTTTAATAAGATGTAGCATTGAAAGGAAAATACAGTATCAATGGATAGAAAACCTAGTGGTATTTGGATTATGACATTCCTTGGGACAATTGTTTTCTTATGGTGTAGATATATCTTTTACCACATTGTGGGAATAAGATTAATAGTTTTGTCACAAGTTGTTAATCCAATTTAGCTTCCCTTAAGGGATTTAAAGCAGGAGTTGCAATTGCAACTCAACTACTATAGACCACTAATGTGAGAGCCACATGCTTATATGTTCTCTATAGAAGAAGGTTAGACCCTCAAGAAAGAAATTACAGAAAATGATGAAAGAGAAATATGGAGAGAAAATCTCATTAGCCAAAGGTACTCTCATTATGCGAGCCGCTAGATAGCTTGATCTATAGGATTTTGGAACATTAACTTTCTCTTGTGATTTAAGGACAAACCCAAGTAAGTTGTTGATTGATATCATTTTTTTTTTTTCTTTATTTTTTAGTATTATTTTTGTATTAAGATCATTTTTTCTTTCCAACTGTGTTGGTTGAGCCGATTTTAACTGGACCAGATGATTTACGTATTAGATGGCCGGTCCAACCCTAACTTGCTAGCAATATCCAAGTTAATCTAATTAGATTGTGCCATTCCCATTCTAATCCCGGATTCCTTAACCTGCCTTATTGTACACAAGCACACGTACTTTACTACTTTCCTGCAAGTGAAGCCATGCCACTACTTTTCTTCTTCAAACGAAGTCATGCCCTCTATTCTTCTTCGTTAAATTTGAGTTGGTAGGACCTCCCCATGCTTGCAGAAATAACTCTTTCTTTTACAATTTTTTTTTAAAAAATTATTATGACATGAAAGTTACAGTACAATCATATAATCAACACATCAGAAACCGCTAGAGGATTTAAAAGCACTTCCCTTCATGCCAAAGCATCTAGCAAATCATTTGCCTCCCTATAAATGGGACAAAAAGGTTCTCCATCCCACAGCAAATGTCCAAAACCTCAAGCCAATAAGACGAAGGTCTACTAGATTCACTTCCTCCCTAACGATCACAACAGGGAACCTCCCATCCTCTTCCTTGCACTTCTCATCGATGCTCTTCGGCATGGAATCCAATCACATCTCTCTTGGGAACGTTTGGGCACATGTATTTTGGAGCATGGATTTTTAATATCTTAGATAATATTGAAATATACCGTTTAGTTTGCTCAATAGTTAGGGTATTAAAATTTTATGTAAATTAATTATTGAAAAATCACCAAATGTTTTTAGGATTTCATTTCCATACCAAAACCTTTTTTTAAAAATAATTTCTAAGGCCCATGGACTCCACTCGTCGGCCCCGTGACCGGAAACATAGGGCACATTTGATAGGTATGAAAATTTTAAATAGAGAACGTACCTAAATTTTTTTAAAGAGATAAACTATCTCAAAATTTTCAAAGAGAGAAACTATCTCAAATTTTGAGTTTATAAGAGAGAAACTATATCAACTCTAGAAAGAGAAAGTGCATAAAAATTTTTAGAGAGAGAAACAATTTCAAATTTTTAGGGAGATATTATCTCCAATATAAAGTTTAGAGAGAGCTGAAAATTTTGGAGAAAGAAACAATATAAAATTTTAGAGAGAATACCTGAAAATTATTAGAGATAGATGTTGGATTTATGTGGCTTTTAAACGCCTTTATGAGAGCTTGTATGAGCATTTTATATAGTCAAACGAGGGATTGGAAACTCGGTGAGTCGATACAGAATCGGCCTAGTCGACTTGGGAATCGGTGATCCTGTGCCGATTCTAGCATAAAACGTGGAACCAGGTGATCTTAGACCGGAACCGGCGATTCTTTCCAATTTGTTATAGTGACATGCCCGTGTCGACATGGTGTCTCGCTAAAGCCCGTGAGTTTACAACCTTTTTATACAAATCGAGCCTTTTTTGCCACCAAAAACTGTAAAAATTCATCTTTTTTTGCTCAATAATGGAGGGGAATAAGTTTTTAAGTCTATAAATAGATCGGACCCAAAAAAACCAATTTTCTTGAGATTATTGATTGAAATTCAAGGATTTTTTAGCGGATTTGGGTTTTACACCAAAAATCAAATTTTGTGGATGTTCTTCATCAATTTGATCTATTGTTTTTTGCTGAATAATTGTGCCAGTACAAGCTTTCATCAAAATCAAGTTGATGATTGGTTGGTTTGTATTTTAATTTTACAAAAAAAAATTTTGAGCTCGTGTTCTTCCCCTTTTTTAGCAAAAATTTCATCAAAGTTCTTTAAAATTCGCCTTGTTTTGATGAATAATGTAGGGAAAACACTGTTTAGGCCCATAAGACATCGATTGGGGTTGGACTGAACCCAACAAAATGCCTGATTATGATTTTTTTTATTGAAATTTGTGCTTTTTTGTAGCAGATTAAGGTTTTCCGCTAAAACTCTATTTCTGTGGTTGTTCTTCATCAATTTGATCAGTTGTTTTTACTGAATGATTGTGGTAGAACAAACATTCTTCAAAATCTGGTACGATGATTTTTTGTTTTTTATTTTAATTTTACGGTTTGTTTTTTTAGAGCTCATGTTCTTCCCCTTTTATCCATCGATTTGATAAAAGAAACTTAATTTTACGAACTTTTTTTAGTATTGCTTTTATCCTATTTCTTTTTTTGAATGGGAGTCCTTGTATTCACAAACTACCATACTGGCAGTAACAAACTTGTATACACAGACATTATTATTGTTTAGCTGTATTTTTTGTTTATCACTTTTTTGTTCTGTGTGGAAGATATACTTGCAAGAGAATTTTAATATTCTAAATGTTGAAGAACCTAATGAAGAATCTCAAGAGAAATTAGTTTTAGTTGATCATTTGCATGCACATAGTTTTTTTGTTTTTAAAATAAATCCTTTACTTCCACATTTACTTGTCAAGTAAAACTGTTAGGAGTTTGCTGTTTTGTCATTTTTATTATTAATTTATTAATTTCTTTTTGCAATGATGGTATTTTTACTTTTTCACTTTATCACAGTTTCCCTGTCTCGCTTAGTGACGTTCCTGTTTACAGGTCAACCCTCATACACACCAACTCAAGCTCTATGACTATGGAAGTGCAAAGGTTTTGGTGGGTTTTACTTCCTGCATAATCAAATTTCCTTATAACTGCAAAAACTCATGTTTCTGGTTTCGATGATTTATATATTCTAATTGACAAGTGAAGGGGGAGCCAAATATATCATATATTTGTTCTAGATATTATAGATCTCTGGAATTGATATTTAGAGCAACTGAGTACACCTCAGCGATTGACATCTGGTCAACTGGTTGTGTTTTGGTTGAATTGCTACTTGGACAGGTGAATTTTTGCTATTGCTTTCATTTTGCTTATGTCACTGCTTTAATAATCATATATGATGAAATTGCATGGTTGCTAAGTTATCCACAATGAACCTTGACAGCCGCGTCTTTCATTTTGGTATTAGGTCATATTTTATGAATTTTAAGCTTTATTGTAGTTCATGTATGATTATATACTTCATCCATGATAATTCTATGCTTCTCCTTTTGTGTGATGTAAATTTAATGGTTAACATTAGGTCATTTAGGGAAAGAACATCTCAATATTTGCATATTGATGCAAAAAATGAAAGTAATTAATGTAATACCTCCGTTTCATATTGGATTCCTAAAAAACAACATTTATAATGATTGTTTATAATTGTTTTGAATTTTTTAAATGTCGAATCAGACTTATTCGGCCGATTCTCGATGTGAATCGTCGATTCACAAATTCGAATGGATTTTGGGGTGCCCGATCTGGTGCACTGATCCGTTTTTTAAACTACTGATTGAAACATAAACTCAGTGAGAGTGTGGTCCTCTTGTGCATGCCCTAGTCTATTGGCTAACTTTGGAAGTCCAATCATGAGCCCCTGCAGCGGACTGTGGGTCATAAGAACTGCTGGGTCAGTTTGAGAAAGCTAGATGGATCTTAGTCCGTAGTTGAAGGCAGAGCGCTCCTATATATTAATAAATTCCTATATCTAATGGATCTGATTCCCATCAAAATTAATTAACTTTAATTAATTTTATGATATATGATTTTCTAAATTTTATTTCAATTTTGTGAATCTTCTGATATTTTATTTTTGTCATTTGGATTTAAAAATTAAGAGAAATTAATTTTTCAATATTTTAAATAAAATATACGATTTAAAAATTTTAAATAAAAAATAAAATATTTTCTAAAATTATATGGGACCTTCCATAAATATGGGGGCTCAATTTAGAACATGTGGGATTGGGTGAGGCCGCATGTGACCACCAAAGGGTGGCACGCCCCACCCATATGAACTAACTTGTTCTATAAGATTGGGTGATAGTTATCCTCTTGTTTGTTGGTTTATTTTTTGGTATAGCCAACTTGTATGATAATATTAAATATTTGAAATATTCAATGAATCTTTGAATCAAGATTGTGTGATTCAAAGAATAGGATTGGATATATTAAAATAAAAAGTAAGATATATACTTTCTTTATTTAAAGATTCGATGATAATAGGTCTAAAAAAGGGAGGATGAGGTTCTAGCTCATCTCTTTGAATCTTGATGGAGGATCAATGAGATAGATGACTCAAATCTCTCATCCCACAAGTCTCCTTAGATTGACGATCAAGATTTGACCCTACAAATTGAAGCTAACCCTAAGGTATAGAATATCTATGAAAAGAGGCTCTCCCACCTCATAAAATCTCTATACCTATTTTCTCTTCTCTCTCTAAAGGTTTATCTCTTGTTTGTTTTTAAGATCTCTCTATAGGTGGCACACCCTACCTAGGGCTTCAAGATCTCTCCCAAGTTTTTCAAAAGGGGAGGATCCCCCTGGTAGTTGATCACTTCCTCTCAATTTGATCTATCTCTCTCTCTCTCTCTCTCTCTCGTAGTCGGTGGGNGACGACGACGACCAGGAGGTAGAG
>NW_006498549.1:1199909-1235930 GCF_000471905.2 Amborella trichopoda | reverse complement strand
CGTACGTACGTACCGTACGTACCGTACGTACGTACGTACGTACGTACGTACGTACGTACGTACGTACGTACGTACGTACGTACGTACGTCTCGTACTCTCTACTCTCTACTCTCTCTCTCTCTCTCTCTCTCTCTCTCTCTCTCTCTCTCTCTCTCTCTCTCTCTCTCTCTCTCTCTCTAGGTGGCACACCCAAGCTAAGGTTAGCTTATCGTGGTTTGATTTTTGGGTAGCATAGGGGAGGATCCCCTTGCAAGGAGATCTCTCCCTCTCTCTTTGATATATCTCTCATCTCTCAAAAGATCAAGCCAAAGGGGTTTGAGCAAAACTAAGGCATTGAGGCCTTAGGAAGTTGGTTCTAGATTTAGATCCATGGCTCCAAAGATAGAACCAAAAGGGCTTGATGAAGACTAAGGCATTAAGGCCCTAGGTAGTTGGTTTTAGATCGAGATCTATATGCCATTGGGAGAGTTTTTACCATATGTATGAGAATCAAAAGACTGATCATAGATCTCGAGCATCATAGGCAGGATGGGGTATACTAAGCCCGATTAAGGTAATCTTCAGAAAGTTTTCTTATTTAAATCTTTGTTTGTGATTTGATCTTCTCTTCCCACAAAGAAATGAGTTAAGTTTTGATTTAAGAAATTATATTCAATATTGGTAGCAAGTAATAACCGTATTTCTTTTCTTTTATTCATTTGTTTCAAGAGTTATTTGTTTTTAATTGGACATTGTGAGTGATCTTGTCAATGTAAGAATAAGAAAAATAAGAAAACCCTTAATTTATATACAACGTGATTGATCTTATAATCCAGCTTTCATTGGTATCAGAGCTAAATATACTTGTTTCCTTATTTATTTTATTTCACTATTTTTGGTGTGTTGGGAATGAGATACAAAAAATTCAATAACTTTTGCGATAAGTGATGCACGTCTGAAAGAATTATTAGCACGTTCAAATGCCGAGAAGGCACTTTGCAGAATCGGGTAATCTTGTTATTTTTTGGAGCACTGAAATCAATGAAGGGTGGCAATTCGTAACTTGCAAAATCCAGGAACTATCTATATGTTTCCATGAATTTTTCCAACATCATATGATTTTATTTTTAGCTAAAATTTGACTGTCACTTATCAAATTGAGTTTAATTTAAAAAAAAAATACTTTCATGAAGAAAATCTTGTGGTTTGAAAGATATGATCAATTTATTGAAGGGTGCGCAAGTGTTGTTTTCTACAACAAAACAATCTCAATGACTTGAAAGTCATAATTTTATTTTCATTTGTAACAGAATGTTTTAAAGCCCACACTAGGTTTTTAAACTTCCATTTTGAATCTAATTTCTAATAAAATTTACTTAAGAGAGAAATATCTATAGGAAGAGAGGAATAAAAATTTTGGATTGAAGAGATGTCATACTGAATTTTTAGCAGTTTGGTGAGTTCTTCATTGAGACAAGAATAACTATATTTATCAAGCCTACTTAACATAGAGATATGAGACTTGTGGAAATATATGTGTTACCATTATGTGTGTACTTTCAACCAAAATAAGTTTGAAAGGGAAACGATGTGAGGCCAGTGAGAAAAAATAAATTTACTACATAGTGTTCATCATGGAATTCTGCAGTATGATATATTTTGTGATGTGAATATCACTAATTTATTTATTTGAAGGAAAATATTATTTGGGAATCACACCATTATGCTATGCTTTGCTTTTGAGTTTATTTTTCAAAAAAAAATTTAGGTAGAAGTCCTTTGTGGATTGAGACGAACAATTATTTTATTGAAATGTGCGCAACTAATTTCTGCTGTGAAAACTATATTGTGACGTGAATGTCACTAAATTGAAGACTCACTAAATTGTGTGATTTAGGGATGAAAATAAGAATTATTTTATACTTTTTAGTCCATTTCAATAGTCAAAATGTTTCGGATATAAACTCCTCATGAGTTGAAAGATATCGTATTTGTATCAAGGGATGTTCATTTTCTATTTTGCAGTAAATTAAAAGATGTGGCATGTTAAGGCACATCTTTGTACTCCTCATAATTGAAGCACTTTTAGAAGTTTTATAATATGTTATGAGTATGGTTTATAACAGTAAAACTTCAGAGATAAGTAATACAAGGTCGATAAGATATGACGCTCTATTTGAATAAGTAAATTTGGGAATTGCATAATATAGAAGAAATACAATGCATGTGAAAGCACTTAGGTTTCTTCACAATGAAGGGATATGTAGAAATACTTGGTGGCAATATAAAACTCTAAAGATCAGTGAGAAAATTAAATTTGTGATCTTTGAAATGATGGAATGAAGAAAAATATTTTTTATATATGTCTGGAAGTATCCAAAAGGTCGAAGAGGTGGATGCTTCATCAATGTATTAAAGATGATGACCAAGTGCTTCTTCATCATTTGTGTGCTCTTCTGAGTTCACAAAAGCTTATCAGTAAGTAAAAGTAAAGAATCATAAAAGCCCAGGTAGCACACTACATGGTTTTGAGGTAAAAAATCTATACAACTTTACATGGTAAGGTTATATAGGGAAAGATATTCCAATAACATTTTATTTTATGATAATATTTTGCCTATTTGTTTATGAATATGTGTGTAGTGTAAGGACATTAAGTGAGAGGTGCTAATAAATTTGAAAGAGTCGTTTTTTAATACCTTGAGTTTTTTTGTGACTCCTTGTGATTGAGTATGAACTACTTAAGGAAGTGATACACATAAAGAGCCTAAGTATGAAGTGATCAAGGATTATGAGCCTAAGTATGAAACACGAGAGATGAGTGTGTCTCATTCAAATATATAAGTATGAAGGGAGTATTCTGATGGAACCCGATCTTAGTGACCATTCTTTCAATAATGTCCAGTAATATGATGTGTTGTATGTAATGACGATCTTATGATAAAGTCTCCATATTTGCCAATAAGAAGTATTTTTGTCAGGTTTTGATAACCATTCATTAGTAATGCTATATTTTTTATAAAATTATAAGATGGACTTTATGATTTGTTTTGTGGCTATAAACATGACTTGGTAAGTACTTAATGGTGAATGTGGTAAAAACGATTTACGAAGATTAAGCATGTATTTTTAAAATCAAATTGGATCATTTGTGAAAAACCTTAGGTCTATGTATATGGTTTTGAGAAAACCCCATATTCTTGCGAGATCCACTAAGTATTTAAGAAAAATATGCTATTTGCCAACTATTTGTGAAAGTATACTGAATCAAGAGTTTTTTATACAAGGAAAAACATTGGGTCTTGAAAGTATTTTTGCACATGTGAAAAAGAATCATTAATCTATGCAATGTTTTCTAATACTCACTTGTCTTAACTCATGTTTTCATAGTACCAATTACGTGACCTAGTTTTGAGTTCTTTAGAATCCTCGATTACCTAAGACCATAAACCATAGGGCATGTCAAAGGATGGTCATCTTACTAGGTCTTTGGACATGTGCTGTTTGGATTAGACAAATTGGTTTGTATGGGTTTATAACCAAGAGACTAGTGTGGTTGAACCTTTATGGTTCAAAAAATAGTTTTACAAAACCAAACGGGGATCGAGTTATTGTTTAGTATGAAACTTGCTATACTATCTCATGACACAACCATGAGAATGCTGAGATAATAGTTCCTATGTCTTATGTTTGAGTGGGAGCTATTAACAATCCCATGATCCTTGTCCATAAAGGTTCAGCATTCTCATGCTCCTTATGGTAATGATAGATGTTTGCATGTATTGTTAGATGTGCATGCTCAACAGTGAACCCAGAATATGTGATTTACTTTTAAAAAATGCATCATATTATGCGTTTTAATAGGACATGCTTGGAAATAAAGTCAGCCCTGCCAGAGCAAAAATAGGCCGAGGCAGGGACAAAAGTATTTGGGATTGTGCCAACGCCATGGTCCTTGAGCCCATGTAGGGCTAGGCTTGGCCTTGGCCATGGCCATTTCAAGGCCAACTCTCTACGGTTCAAGATTATCCTACAACCAAACCTGGCCAACCGATGCCCAGTCCGTTGCTATGATTGGCAATGGTATGAGTGGCCCCGCCTAGCCTGGCATTGAAAAACTAGAGCCTGGTGCACACAATGTGGCGTGAGGGATGGGTCACCAAGGCCCTTAGGCTAGGGTGGGCAGGGACTAGGCCAAGTTACGGCTGATCTCTTTTAGCCCAACCAATCCTTTTCTTTTTCTCTCTGTTTTTTTATTTATTTTCTTTTGAATAGATTAGGTCTGGCCCATCCTAAACCGCACCTGGGCCAGGGACTTTTTGACCCGGGTCGGCCCAATAAGGAACATGGCTGGGCTTGAGCCCCTCCTGGCCCAGCCCAGGCCTTGCTCGTTGGCAGCCCCATCTATGGCCAATACTATTTTTTACAATGAAGACCCATGGCTGGTACCAATGCAACATTTAGCAGTTATGTTTAGGCTGAGAAGAGGAAAAACATGGAAATTACATTAAAGAGGAGTAAGAAACATGGACGTTCCTGAGATTGAAATAGAAACATGGAAGTTCTCTTAACCTAAAAACAAGAAACAGATTATTTTATAAATGGCTTACAAATGAGAAACACATCTCATGAAAAGAAAATGTGGTTTCCCAACAAACAACTATGCTCGAGTCAGCTGTTGGAAGCTCGAGGAGTACACTTATGACGACTACATCGTAAGAACCTCTTGTCAAGCTAATTTCCTGCACCACACAATGTGCATGTTAGAGTGCAGCTGATATGCATGTATATACAAATGAAATGATTATTACATATGAAATTCTCTTGCGCTTTCTCTAGATTATCAGGATTGGAGTGCTCTAAGAAATTGCAGAAAGGTCTCAATAACTAGTAACCATGGAATATCAATGTGGTTCGTTGTTAAGAAGAAACTAAGCATGATTATAGAGAAGCTAATGAGATGACAGATGGCATGCTAAGCAGGGTGTTTCTTTATTGAGCTTGACTATTTCTGAAAAGCTGATTTCTGTGATGCCTTGTAGTTTCCTTCTTTTCTTTTTGATCAATAATATAAGTAATATTGCCCCCCAAAAAAGAAAAGAAATTAATTATGTATAAGCACGGTTGATGAACTTCAAAAATTATTATTTTATTTGAATTGAATATGTTATAATCAACTGTTAATGGAGGACGCCTTCTAGTTAAGGATATGAAGAATACAAAGTGTGAAGCCTACAATCATTGAAGTTTGACCCCACATACTATGTGTCATTGGTAATAACATAAATAAATAAAAAATAAAAAAATATCCTTGGACCAGGCGTTTTGCTAATTTGACACCATAATAAAGGTAAGGAAAATGGTTTGATAGGGCTGCAGCCCTATCAAAGATGATTGAAGCCTTACCTCAAAGCTCATTGGAAATTGTAATTTTGGCATCGAAAAACTTTCAAATAGCCTTGATGGTTGTGAAAAATTAAAGATTTGTACTATTTTTTGAGCTTCAAATTTCTTAGTTAATGTTGGAAATTGATTTTAAAGCTAAATGGACATATTTCAATACTCGAGCTTTTGGGATGGACATTCAAGATGAGCCTTTACTTTATTTTCATAAAGCCTCGGCCTTATAGAAACTGCATCTATTTAATAATTTATATAATAGTGGTTTCTGAAGGTCTTGGAAAATTAAGTAGAATGGGGGACTTCATGCATATAAAGGCTTCCCAAACAATCACTAAACAATGGTATACTTAGAAGGATTGATTAACGGTATAGCACAACACTGCATGCGTTGTGCAGGTCAAGCCTTAGGACAGCATAAAACGAAGAAAAGAAGGAAAAAGGGTTTAGAAATCCAAGGAGATTAAAAGACCTTGGCATTGAAGTGGAGTCGCGAGGTTACACTTGGCAGGGAGCTGCATGGCAAGGTCGGGGTCGATTCCGAAATAGGGGAGGAGGAGAGAGTCTCGATAGGAGCACAAACACCCAAGGTCGGCTGAACCTAGAGCCTTGCAACACGCTTTAGATGGGTCAGTGGGCGAGGGCGGGGAATCACTCACAGAGGGCTGGCACGCCTTGAATCCGTCTTGGCTCATCCCGCATATCTGTGCCTTGGATTCAACAACCAATGCCAAGAACACCACCACCACCATACAGGCCGGACCACTGCACGTCACCTTAGCCATCTTTGCAGTCTCCCTCTCTCTCTCTTATTTTTCTAGTTTTGAGGTATTAGAAGGGAATGCTTTGTTATATAAGAAGGGAAGGAGGTTTTGTGGCCATAATTAGGAGTTTGCGTGGTGAATGAAGAGGGAATCATTTGTTATCTCTTTTATGTAAAAGAATGATTTGTTATATGAGGGAATGAGGTTTTGTGGCCATATATAGGGTGCCCGTGACTTGCACACCGGGGGGAAGATTTGTGTGGTTGCAACATTCTGTCACGGGTTCAACAGGAAAATGTCATAAATCGACTCGGAATGGATGAGGCTTTATTATTATTTTTTTTGTTGTCTTGCCCTTTGTCTTACTAATATTCCTTTCTCGTGTATCTTGTGTCCAACAAAAATTCTTCTCTCCACCGTGATCCTAAAAACGTGTAAATAAGATTAGGAAAATTGTTTCATGAGTTGCAAGAGCCCGCTGATTTACAAACGTCCATCATAAAGATGGACTTTATCTAAAGCGTATTGTCTATAAATAAGGTAAGGCCTGTGCAATAAAAAAAAAAAACTAAAAATTATATTTCTAATTTTGGAAGTTAATTTTTCTTTTCATATTTATGATCATCTGACCAATGAATCTACAAAAAGCAATTAAAAAAAGGGTGCAGTTGGCATACGGATGCATCCGTAGCTGTAGAGGTAAGTTGCGCCTTCAAATTTTATCATGGTATATAATTTTGATGTAAAATGTTCTTAGGATTATCTCAAAATCTATTTTTATATCTAATTATAAAATTTTAAGTTTCAAAAATGATTAAAATCAAGTAGATCTATAAACATATGAAAATCTTGAAAATGGACGGTATAGATAATATGTTGTAAAATACACTATTTCTAAGACTTAAAATCCTTTTACTTTTCATGATCACACATCTCGATGTCGAGATGATCAATCAAAGGGTTTTTCAACATTAAAACTACCTTTTCCGATGGATTTTTTAGGTGCCTCCGTAGTTTTTTCCGATGGATTTTTTAGGTGCCTCCGTAGTTCTACATTATAAGGTTGCATCCTAATATAAACCTTTTCCTTAAAAAAAAATCATCTAAAATGAATTTTTGTGTGAGGGCCTGTAGATGTACATATGAGTCGACCAACTCATAGAATCCCCATCCATAAGATTATATTGACAAATAATGCAAAAAGGCTAGAATCAATATCTTAAAACCCAGACATGGTTTTGAATGGCCCATGGATTTGTGGCCATCTAAAAACGATTAGCTTTGTTACCTATATTCTTTCATTCCATCCCCATCACTTTTCAGTGGAAGTTTTAAGTTGAAGTGCTCATAGAGCAGTTAATGACATGTTATGATGAGCGTGCTCTTGAAGTAGGCTGAGTCATCAGCACCATGTGTTTTGAAGCTGGCCGTCAGAGTGCACTTATGCAGCGTAGGACTCTAGCTTGGTTTTGTGGTTAAAGGCAGATGCTTGTAGTGTACCATTGATCCAAGATTGCATCTGCTGGACTGGGTTCTTGGATACCGCATTGATTCTGGTTGTGTCACGTGGTGGTTAAAATTCATCAGCCAATTGATGTATAAACTATTGCATAGACAATGGCCTTTAGCTCTACACTTTCATTCTTCATGGCATGCATGAAGTCCATATTGACCTAGTATAGGCGAGAATTGTGGACTTTCCATGCCGTTTGGATGTGCTCAACAGAGACCCTTCACCACCAATTGTAGTTATCAAGATTGAAATGAACAACCCAGTCCAAAGCAGAAATTAGCAAAACCAATCCTGACTAGTTTTGGCCGTTTGAATTAGATAGTTTGGACCGATCAGACAAGTTAAACAAAATTGGATATCTATTTATTGAACTATGTTTTATTTTAAAACTGTTATTTGTTGGAAAATGTCGCCAATAAGGCTTTTTTGCTTAGGAATTTTTAATAATGGTATAAAAGTCATATTATATGAAACTTCATGTGGTTAACATGAGGCAACACCAGTCCAAAGAAGAAATTGGCAAAACCAATCTTGACTAGTTTTGGCCGTTTCAATTAGTTAGCTTTGACCGATCGGACAAGTTAAACAAAATTGGATATCTATTTATTGAACTATATTTTATTTTAAAATTGTTATTTGTTGGAAAATGTCACCTATAAGGCTCTTTCTCTTAGGAATTTTTAAAAATGGTATGGAAGTCATATTATGTCAAACTCCATATGGTTAACATGAGGCAACACCATATACTTAAACCCATTTTTTAGTTTTAATGAGATATAGCATTGAAAGGAAAATCCAGTATCACTAGATGGAAAACCTAGTGGTCGTTGGATTATGACATTCCGTGAGTAAATTGTTTTCGTATGTTATGGATATACAAAAGTATATTAAATTTCTAAGTACCTTTTATCACATTGTGGGAATGTTTGGAAGACATCTTATTATGTGAGCTATTAATAGACTAGTGATATGTTTAGCTCACAATATAAGATTAAGAGTTTGGTGACAAGTTGTTTAATCCCAACTAGCTTTTCTTAATGGATTTAAGGTAGGAGTTACATTTGCAACTCAACTCCTATAGATCAGTAATGTAATAGCCACATATTTATATGTTCTCTATGGTTAGCCCCTCAAGAAAGAAATAACAGAAATGATGAAAGAGAAACATGGAGGGTAAATCTCATTAGTCAAAGGTACTTCTCTATATGCATGCCGCTTGATAGCTTGGTCTATAGGATTTGATATGAAACATTAAGTCCCTCGTGTGATTTAAAGACAAACCCAAGTAAGTTATTTATTGATATCATTTTTTTATATTTCAATATTTTATAGTATTATTTTTATATTATACTTTATTTTTTCTTGTCCAACTGCTTTTTAGTGTTGGTCGAACCACTAGAGAATTTAAAAGCATTTCCCTTCATGCCAAAGCATTTAGCACATCATTTGCCTCCCTAAGGGTAAAACAAGATCTCCATCCCACAACAAATATTCAAAACCTGAAGCCAATAAGACAGAAGAGACCACAGAGGTCTACCAAATTCATTTCCTCCCTAACAATCACAACAGGGAACCTCCCATCCTCTTTCTTGTACTTCTCTTCCATGCTCTTCGACATGGAATATAATTAAATCTCCCTTGGGCACGTTTGGGCATACAAATTTTGGGGCTTGGATTTTTAATTTCTTAGATTAATAATGAAATCTACAATTTAGTTTGCTCAATGTTTAGGATAATAAAATTCAATGTAAATTAAATCTTGAAAAATCACCTAACTTTTCTACGATTTCATTTCCACACCAAAACTTTTTTTTTTAATTTCCAAGGCCCATGGATTTCACTCATCGCCCCTCTAGACTCGAAACATAGGGCACATATGATAAGTGTGAAAATTTTAGAGAGTGAAAACACCTAAAATTTTTTAAACAGAGAAATTATCTCAAAATTTTTAAAGAGAGTTTCTCTCGCAAGTTTTAACTTTTAGAGAGAGAATGTATGTTAAATTTTAGAATGAGAAAGTATGTTAAAATTTTAAAAAGAGAAACTGTATCAAAATTTAGAGAGAAAGTACCAAAATTTTTTTCAGAGACAAACTATCTAAAAAATTTCAAAGGGAAAGAAACTATCTCAAATTTTAAGTTTTAGAAAGAGAAACTATATCAAATTTTAGAAGGAGAAAATACATGAATATCTTTTGTGAGAGAAACTGTCTCAAATTTTTTAGAGAAATACTATCTCAAATTTAAAGTTTTAAAGATAGATCATGTTAAAATTTTAGAGAGAGAAACTGTATCAAATTTTAGAGAGAGTACCTGAAAATATTTAGAGAGAAATTATCTCAAATTTTTTAGAGAGAGAAGGCATCTAAAATCTTAAGTATAGATAGAGAAGTATATTAAAAAAATTTAGATAGAAACTATATCAAATTTTAGAGAGGAAAACTACCTAAATTTTTTTTTACAGAGAATCTCAAGGTTTTTAGAGAGAGAAACTATATTAAATTTTATATTGTTTTGAGAGAAAGTATATTAAAATTTTAGAGATAGAAACCATATCATTATTAGAGATAGAAACTACCTAAAAATTTATCGAGAAAGAAACTATCTCAAAAATTTTAGGGAGAAAAACTATATCAAATTTTAGAGAGAAAGTACCTAAAAGTTTTTGATAGAAAAACTATATCAAAATTTAGAGAAAGCTCCTAAAACATTTTAGAGCTAGATACTGAAAAAAAAATTAGAGAGAAAAACTATCCGAAATCTTACGTTTCACAGTATTCTAAAAATTTTAGAGAGAGAAGTTATAATAAATTTTAGAAATGGAAACTGTCAGACAATTTTTAGAGTGAGAAACTATCTTAAATTGTTTAGAGACAAAAACTATATTAAATTTTAGATAGAGAAAGTAGCTGAATCTTTTGGAGAGAGAAACTATCTCAAAATTTAAGAGAGATAAACTTTCTCAAATTTTATGTTTTAGAAAGAAAAAGTATGTTAGACTTTACAGAAAAAAAGTATGTTAAACTTTAGAGAGAAACTATATAAAATTTTAAATAGAGAAAATGTCCCAAAATTTTAGAGAGAGAAAATACTTCAAATTTTAAGTTTTAGAGAGAGAGAAAGCATCTTAAAATTTTAGAGGGAGTACCTGTATCAAATTTTAGAGAGAGAAAGTACCTAAAAAGTTTTAGAGAGAGAAACTACATCATATTTTAGAGAGAGAATCTACGAGAGAAACTATCTCAATTTATTAGAGAGGGAAACTATCTCCATTAAAAGTTTTAGAAAGAGAGTATCTTAACATTTTAGAGAGAGAATGCACTTGAAAATTTTAGAGAGAGAATGCACTTGAAAATTTTAGACATAGAAACTATCTCAAAATTTTAAGAGAAAGACTATTCCAAATTTTATGTTTTGGAGAGAAAGTACAAATTGCAGAGAAAGAAAGAATATCAAATGTTAGAGAGATAAACTATCTTAAAAGTTTTGTAAAGAGACTATTCCAAATTTTGAGTTCTAGAGAGAGAAAGCATATTACAAATGTACAGAGAGAAATTGTATCAAATTTTGTTTGCAAACCATGGACATGGAAATGATTGTAAGAAATTTATCAATTTTGAAAAGTTTATCCAAACAAGAGTTTTGAGGAATCTATAACAAGAATCCTTGATACTGAAAATCCTTAACAAAAATTCTTAGATTTGAAATATCTAATATTCCTGATTTACTCCAATCCAAAGGGGCCCTTACAGTGCATCTCAATAGTAAGCGTAGAGGCATTATTAAATGTCCTGAACATGATTCTTGTACGCCCAAATATGACAGGAAAACAAAATGAATAGTGATTTTAAAAATATTAAAACTTGTACTAAAAGAGAAAAAATATAGTCGTAAGGAACTTTACACATAAGTTTATAAATTTTAAAAGTGATCGGTGTTTAGGAATAGAATGATCGGCTTGGGACTGGACAGATTTGGCTTGGAATTGACCGGCCCACTGGCAAAGTAGTTAAGTTATTATTATTAATGTTTTTATTTTTATTTTATATTTTTATTTTTATCGACGGCTATGTTCTCGTCATATTATTGCCTATCATAGGCTTAAGATTCAAAGAAAGATATGGTGAAGCTTTATGCCGAATTCCCTCCCTAACGCAACCCTCTTTTATCTGGGCTTGGGACTAGAATGATGTCATGGGACCAGCCATGTTCGGCTAGGACTTGACCGGCCAGTGGCAAACTAGTTAAGTTATTATTATTGTTGTTTTTTATTTTTTTATTTTTATTTTTATTTTACCATTGAGCATATTTAATCTTTGGATTTGAAACAATAGTGGATGACATGTTTAAGACACAAGCGTAAGTAATGGGCCTTTGATGGCAACAAGTAAGATGATAAGAAATGTGGTGGTGACCAATTGGTGAGGTATACAAGAAATCTCATTCAAGTAGCACGAAACAGTTCTATATACAAGGTTATTCAAGCCAGTAAATTGTAGTTTTGTATATGATTGCATTGGCAAGGTATATATGCAATCTCATGCAAGTAGCATTGAAGGCAATGCCATATACTTGACCATTTAGGCCAAAAAATCCAAGTGTGATATAAGATAACTTAGGTGGGATATGTGTAAAATCCCATGCATGCAACCTAAGGCAATGTCATACACGAAGCCATTTGAGCTATGTAATACAATTGTGATATATGATTACGCTAGTAGTATATTTATGAAATTCTATGTACTGATATATGATTACGCTAGTAGTATATTTATGAAATTCTATGTAGGCAGAATGGGCAATGCCATATATGAGACCGTCCAAGCTAGTAAATCCGAGTATGTGTTGACCATTTTGGTGGGGTATATGTGAAGTTTTATGTAGGTTGCATTATGCAATGCCACATACAAGGCCATTCCGGACATGAAATCCAATTGATCCATGTCATCAAAATTGGTGCGGTATATTCAAAATTTCATGCCGGTAGCATGAGACAAGTGCTATAGGCTATTATTTCTTAGGAAATTGAATTATAGCATAGGTAATATATTGGTGTTTCCTTTATGTTTGAAACCCGCTAGAGGCATGAGGCAATTTCATATATATATTTTGTTGAGCCATACGGCTATATAAGAATATCCCATGCAGAAAGTTTAAAAATAATACAGTATATAAAAGAAATGCCAAAGGGCCTTCAGGCCAAGTGCTTGCTTCTCAGAGCACATATGTGACGTAAAACTCATTACATTATCAAGGAATTTACATGGTCAACCGTGAGAAGGACCCTTTAACTGAGGGTAACAATGGCTCAGGCAGCCTGGCCATAAAATACCAGGACCTGGGCCCTAAGTTGTGGGTCGAAAGCAAGGGCCAGACCTGGTATTCGGGCCCATCATAGGGCTGGGTTGAGATTTGGCCAGCAGTAAAAGGGATGCAATGATTGTGGGCTTGAAGAAATTTGTTGAAGTGAACAAATTTTGTTCTTATCTTTTGAATGGGTGTATTTATGTATTTAAAAAAGAAGCACAATGAGATTGCAATTAAGTCCATAATGGTTTTGGCTTTTTCTTGTTCGTTGCGATAATGAAAGATGTTTGCATGTATTGCTAAATGTCAATTATGGCTGCATGCTCAACAGTAAACCAAGAATGATGTGATTTACTTTTAGAAAATGCCTCACGTTATGCTTTTAAGAGGACAGGGCCAGAAATAAAGTCGGACCTACCTGGGCAAATAGGTCGAGGCAGGGACACAAAAGTACTTTTAGGATTCGGCCAACGCCATGGTCCTTGAGCCCATGTAGGGCCGGGATTGTCCTTGGCCATTTCAAGGCCAAGCCTCTGCAATTCAAGATCGGGCTAGGGCCAAACCTGTCCCATCCGAAGCCCGGTTTGTTCCTATGGTCGGCAACTGTCAGAGTCACCCAGCCTAACTTGACTCTGAAAAACTAGAGCCTGGGACACACAATGTCGCTTGAGGGCCGAGTCATCACAACCCAAGGGCTAAGGAGCCGGGCTTAGGCCCGGGGCAAGTCAGGGTGATCTTTTTCTCCCTTTGTGGTTTTCCTTTTTTTCCTTTTGAGTATATTAGGTCTGGCCCCGTCCAAGACACAGACTTGGACCATGGACTCTTCGATCCAGGCCGGTCCTATAAGGAACATGTCCAAGTTCGAGCCAATGCCAGTCCAGCCCAGGAATAGCCCATTGCGTGCCCCATCCACTGCCAATACTACTTCGAAGCCCCATGGCTGGTACCAAGCAACATTTAGCAGCTAAGTTTAATGCTGAGAAGATGAAAAACATGGATATTATTTTAAAGAGAAGTAAGCGGAGACCCAAATAGAAACATGCAAGTTCCTTTAACCTGAAAATGACAAATTATTTCATTAAGATAGGCGTACAAAAGAGAGACACAGCTCATGAAAAGAAGATGAGGAATACCTTCAAAGAACTTCCATGCTCGAGTCAGTCGTAGGATGCTTGAAGTGTACACTTACTACGACCACACCGAAAGAAGCACACGTCAAGCTAATTTCCTGCATTACACCATGTCCATGTTAGAGTAAGCTCAGATGTATGTATGTACAAATTAAATGATTATTACAATTGAAAATCTCTCTTTCTCTCTAGTTTATCAAAATTGGAGCACTAGGAAATTGCTAGTGGTTGTTGGAGTTTGGTTGGGTGAAATGGGGGCTGAAAATTATGCGATTCGCAAAAACAGGATCTCGAACTCTTTTTATTTTCGGGCAGGCAGGAGAGCTATCTCAAAACGATATTTTCCCCCCTTTGATGTAGTATTTGATGTGCATAAGAAAGGCAATTTATCCTCACGATACCAAAAAACAAAGAGGTCTTTTTCAATACTTCTAAGCTCTATGCACCCGAGCTTGGAACCCACACAATAGATACTAGAGTTTTGTTGAATTAGATTGAGAAAGAGACAATATCGAGTAGAGAGAGAGTGTTAACTCACTAGTTTGCGTACTAGAATTATGAAGAATTGGATGTTTAGAGGGTCTAAAGTCAGCTCCAAAATATCTGACTTATATGGGTAGGAGGGTCCTTGTTATAGAGCACCAAGAGACTGGCCATTTAGTGGTGTGGTGGTTACATGCACCACCCAACAACTACATGTTACATGTGGTTACATGTTGGATCCCCCTACGAGCCGGGCTCATAAAACGATAACGAGCCATGATACTGACCCACACATGTGTGAGGGACGCTTTATGCACCGATGCAAGCGTGCGAAGTGCAAACTGCACTATCATGCACCCATGCACTCATGCCCTCGCACACATGCACGCACGTGCTCATGCGCATCACATGCTTCGTGTGCTCCGTACATGCGCTTGCTTTCTCCTTTGTATTTGGAGTATATTGCATGGGAATGAGTGCGGCTCAACAAACTCTCTCCTCTTCAATGTGGGACTCAAACCCACATCTCCCTTTCTCTACAAAAGCATTTTAAGAAAGTACAATAAAATCAAAGTAGTTGTTTTAAAATACAAAAAATGCTAACAGTAGGCATGCAGAATGTCGTTCACTGCTCAGAAGAAAGTAACCATGAACATAGAGAAGTTAATGAGATAGTGGGTGGCTTAGCCAAGCGGGTGTATCTTTACCTTCACTATTTCGGAAAAGTTGGTTTCTAAACTTTTTTATCAATAAAATAAGTAATATTCTCCCCCTAAAAAAAGAAAATTAAGTATGAACAAGCACGATTGATGAACTTCCGAAATGATTATTTTTGTTGAATTGAATGAGTTATAATCAACGGTTGATGGAGGACGACTTCCTGTTAAGGATATGGAGAATACAAAGTGTAAAGCTTACAATCATTGAAGTTTGAACCAGCAAATGTGTCATTAGTGATAATACAAATAAATAAAAAATTTAAAAATTGAAAATCGTAATTTTGGCGTCAAACAACCTTCAAATAGATTATCTTGGTCTTGACTATTATGGTTGTCAAAAAATTAGGATTTCAACTCTTAAAAATAGTGTATACTCTAACTAATTATCTAGACTGTCAATTTCATCCTAAAAGTAAGTGTTTACCAATTTGTAAGATCTGTACCATTTTTTGAGCTTCAAATATTATAGTTTGTGTTAGAAATTGATGTTAGAGCTAAATGGGGATTTTCCAGTAGTCATGAGTATTTTGTAGGAAAATTCTATGTGAGGCTTTACTTTGTTTTCATAAAGCCTAGGTCTTGCAAAAACCGTATCTAATAAACACTGGTTTTTGGACCCTGGCGAGTCGACTCGGCCTCAGCTGAGAATCCCCTAGTTGCTTGTACAACTACATTTCTAGCCATGAATGTATAGGACTTCATGCAAAAATCTACGAATCGCCACAAAAAATATGGAACTCACCCGATTATATGTATTTCGCGGATGAAACTCGGTGTTCATAATATGTAAACTTTGGTTGACTGAAAATCCTACATTTGATATTGATTTTGATAGATTTTTGGAAGCTTAACAACAATATTATTTTTATCATAGGATTTAGGTTCATAATAACCCAAATCGAATAAGAAATTACCATAAGCTTTCGGGTTTTTAGGGTTCTTCACGGATAAATACAAAATCCGGCAATCTCTTCCATTCTCTCGTATTTCTTCACGAAATTGATTGATTATGGGTTCGTCTTTAATCTGCTGAAGTACAAAAGACCTCAATTAGCAAATCAAATAAGAATTTATCACGAATTATTCGGGTTTATGGGGTTCTTCATGGACAAATACAAAATCTGCCAATCTCTTATGTTCTCCCTTATTTCTTCACAAAATTGATTCATTATGGCTTCTTTTTCAATCGATTGAAGTTATCTACAAAAGCCCTCTGCTGATTAGTGAATTGAATAAGAATTTATCACGAATTTTTTGGGATTTTAGGGTTTTTCATTAATATATACAAAATCTGTAAAAGCTCATTGTTCTTGATGATTTCTGCACCAAATCTGATGAATTTTGGCTTATTTTAAAGCTTTTGAAATCAGATTCAAAAGCCCTTTACATATCCGTGGTTTTCTTTCGTCATTGTCAACTAATTTTCTGTATCAAAGAGTTATGGAAATGAGAACTCTAAAATAAAGCCAAGCCATTAATAAAAATTGAGTTAAAACATAAAAATATAGAGTAAAAATATATATTTTTTAAGAGTGTTATGAAAAAAAAAAACTTTTAAGAGAATTATGGAAAAAAGGACTCTTAAATAAAACCAAACCAATAACAAAATTGAGTTAAAATATAAATCCAAGCCATTAACAAACATAGAGTAAAAAAAATACATTTTTTAAGAGAGTTATCGAAAACAAAACTTTTAAGAGAGTTATGGAAAAAGGGACTCTAAAATAAATTTCCAGTCCATTAATTAAAATAGAACTAACACATAAATCCAAGAAATTAATAAAATTAAAACATAAATCCAAGCCATTAAGAAATATAGAGTAAAGAAAAAAAAAACTTTAAGAGAGTAATAAAAAAAAAGGAAAATCCAAAATAACTCGATGCATTAGGAAAATAAAAATAGAGGTAAGACATAAATCCAAGCCATTAAGAAATATAAAGTACAAAAATATATTTTTTAAGAGAGTTGTTGGAAAACAAATCAAAAATAAATTTGTTAAAACATAATTCCAAGCCATTACGAAATATAGAGTACAAAAATGGATAATTATTACAAATATACCTATATTTTAGCCTAATTGGAAAAGACCCCCAACTTTCAAAAACCCCGTCTACACCATTTTTTTTCATTTTCGAATTCTGTTTTACAAAAATAACTTTCAGGGTAGTCTTTTTACAGTAATTCATATTTAGTTTTACAAAAATAACTTTCAGGGTAGTCTTTTTACAGTAATTCATATTTAGTTTTACAAAAATAACTTTCAGGGTAGTCTTTTTACAGTAATTCATATTTAGTTTTACAAAAATAACTTTCAGGGTAGTCTTTTTACAGTAATTCATATTTAGTTTTACAAAAATAACTTTCAGGGTAGTCTTTTTACAGTAATTCATATTTAGTTTTACAAAAATAACTTTCAGGGTAGTCTTTTTACCGTAATAACTTGAAGTAGTATTACGGTAATTAAAATACCGTAATACCATGAAGTAGTTTTACGGTACTTTAAGTACCGTAATAGATAACCTTTTCTTTATGACATTCCTTATACCGTAATGTTTTTCATTTTACATGGTACTTTAACTACCGTAATGTTTAACTCATTTTGTACGGCACTTTTAATCCTATGTACCCCTCTTTCTCTCAACAATCTCCCTCTAACTATCTCAATCCCCCCAACAAACCATCTCTATCTCTTTCTATTCTCCCGCATGTCTTTATCTCTAAGTCATCTCCATCCGCCCCTAAACTTTCTCTCTTTCTCTCCACGTTACTTTTTTCTTCTTCTTTCTATCTCAAATCTCTATCTCTCACACGTAAAACCCCTCTCTCTCTCAAGTTTCATCAGTCTCTCCTCTCTCTCATTGGTTGAGAAGAAAGCCATACATGGTGCTTAATTACTGTAAAAAAAATGGCGTAAAGAAAATGTTATCTATTACGGTACTTAAAGTACCGTAATACTACTTTAAGTGATTACGGTATTTTAATTACCGTAATACTACTTCAAGTTATTATGAAATTTTAATTACCGCAAAACTTAATATAAATTACTGTAAAACGACTATCTTGAAGGTCACTTTCGTCAAAAAAAATCCAAAAATGAAGAAAAATAATGTAGACGAGGTTTCTGAAAGTTGGGTTTTTTTTTTTTTTTTTTTCCAATTAAGCTAAAATATAGGTATATTTACGATAATTATCCTAAAAATATATATTTTTTCGGAGAGTTATGGAAAAATAAAACTCAAAAATAAATCCATGCATTAAGAAAAATACAAATAGAGTTAAAACAGAAATCCAAGCCATTAAGAAGTATAGAATAAAAATATATATTTGTTAAGAGAGTTAAAAAACGAAAAAAAAAAAAAAAAAAAACTTGACTCAATTGAAGAACTGGACTCGGCGGCGTAAATCCCCTCGACCAAGGCCAAGTACCTTGGCCGAATTGATGATTTTATCTAGATTCAAGATACCATACCTTAATTCAAGATACCTAGATTCATTGCCATTACAATTTATCTTTAGTGCTCCCCTTATCCTTTTCATTGCTTCATATAAATATCCCATGGTTTACCCCTCACTATCACCCAAACGAAGCACCTTGATAAGAGGTACTAATGTAGTAATTGTATCTGTCGCATCATTCTAAAATTTGGAGCTTTGAATTATTTATATGATTTTTGTACCATTTTTACTCTTGCTATAATTTATAACTCTCAACTCAGAGGTTGCAACCATCACTCTCAAACCTCTTTTACTTGCAATATTGATTGAACCATAAAAAAGTTAGTGGCAAATCTAGTTTTACCATACTTTTTTTAATTCCCTTTCATTAGTGTGTTTTCTCATTAAATCTAAAACAATGGTATGCCGATACATAAAATCCACTATTAGCTTAGCATCCTTAATGATATCTTTTTCCTTTTCATATTCATACATTTCAATGTCGAGATGATGAATTAGAGGTTTCACAACATAAAAACAACATTTTATGATGGATTTTTTAGGTACATCTTAATTCTACATTTTAAGATTACAACTTAAAAGAATAAAAGCAAAGGTCAATTAGTCCAAAAGTGAAAAAGAAAGTGATTTTTTTTTTAGCGTTCAAGCAGGTTGTGCACATAGCAGTCACCCCATAGTAAAATATGAATGGCCCCATTCTCTAAGGTTTACCGAGCTGCGATGTTCGCATGGCTGCCTTTTGAAAAGTGGTGATGAAACCCCTTAGCGTATAATATCCATTCTCCTCAGATCTTCTTTGTTAACCAGCCCAAGAGTTAGGGTGCATCCCGCATCATGAAGAGAATCACTAGTAGGGCATTCGTATCAACCTAGTTCAGCTTTTTGAAATCTCTCAAAGGCTGTTGCATACCTAGGAATGCATATCCTAAAGAGAGGCCTCTCTTGGAAAAGGTCTTTACTAGAATATGGGTGACAATTGTTTGAATAGAATGATGTCTTGGGACCGGCCATGTTCGGCTAGGAATCGACCGGCCACTGGCAAAACTAGTTAAATTATTATTATTGTTGTTTTTTATTTTTTTATTTTTATTTTTATTTTACCGTTGAGCATATTTAATCTTTGGATTTAAAACGATAGTGGATGACATGTTTAAGACACAAGCATAAGTAATGGGCCTTTATTGGAAGAAGTCAGATGATAAGAAATGTGGTGGTGACCTATTGGTGAGACATACAATAAATCTCATTCAAGTAGCACAAGACAATTCTATATACAAGACTATTTAAGCCAGTAAATCGCAGTTTTGTATATGACTGCATTGGCAAGGTATACATGCAATCTCATGCAAGTACCATGTGTACTTGACCATTTAGGCCAAGAAATCCAAGTGTGATATATGGTAACTTTGATGGGGTATGTGTAAAATCCCATGCATGCAACATAAGGCAATGCGATACACAATGTCATTTGAGTAATGTAATACAATTGTGATATATGATTACGCTAGCAGTGTATACATGAAATTCAATGTAGGCAAAATGGGCAATGCCATATATGAGACCGTCCAAGCTAGCAAATCCGAGTATGTGTTGACCATTTTGGTGAGGCATATGTGGAGTCCCATGTAGGTAGCATTATGCATTGCCATATACAAGGCCATTCCGGCCATGAAATCCAATTGATGTTTGTCATCAAAATTGGTGCGGTGTAATCAAAATTTCATGCCGGTAGCATGAGACAAATGCTATACATGAGGCTATTATTGCTTAGGAAATTGAATTATAGCATATGTGATATATTGGTGTTTCCTATATGTATGAAACCAGCTAGAGGCATGAGGCAATGCCATATATATTTTGTTGAGCCATATGGCTATATAAGAATATCCCATGCAGATAAGAATATCCCATGCAGAAAGTATAAAGATAATACCGTATATAAAAGAAATACCAAAGGGCCTTTACATGTTCAATGGAGAGGAATTTACATGTTCAATGGAGAGGAGGACCCACAGTTAAAATACCAGGATCTGGGCCCTAAGTTGTGGCTCGAAAGCAAGGGCCAGTCCTAATATTCAGGTCCATCATAGGACTTGGTTGAAATTTGGCCAGCGATAAGAGGGATGCATTGATTGTGAGGCTTGAAGAATTTTGTTGAAGTGAACAAATTTTGTTTTTATCTTTTGAATGGGTGTATTTATGTATTTAAAAAAGAGGCACAATCAGATTGCAATTAGGTCCATAAAGGTTTGGCTTTTTCTTGTTCCTTGCGATAATGAAAGATGTTTGCATGTATTGCTAGATGTCAATTACGGCTGCATGCTCAACAGTAAACCAAGAATGATGTGATTTACATATAGAAAATGCCTCATGTTATACGTTTTAAGAGGACACGGCCGGAAATAAAGTCGGCCCTACTTGGGCAAACAGGCCGAGGGAGGGACACAAAAGTACTTCTACGATTCGGCCAACGCCATGGTCCTTGAGCCCATGTAGGTTCAGGCTTGGCCTTGGCCATTTCAAGGCCAAGTCTCTGCAATTCAAGATTGGACTAGGGCCAAACCTGTCCCATCCGAAGCCCGGTTTGTTGCTATGGTTGGCAACTGTTCGAGTCGCCCAGCCTGACCTGACACTGAAATTCAAGATTGGACTAGGGCCAAACCTGTCCCATCCGAAGTCCTGTTTGTTGCTATGGTTGGCAACTGTCCGAGTCGCCCAGCCTGGGCCACACAATGTCGCTTGAGGGCCGAGTCATCACAACCTAAGGGCTAGGGGCCAGGCTTAGGCCCAGGCCAAGTCAGAGCGATCTTTTCCTTGCTTTGTTTTTTTCCTTTTTTCCCTTTTGAGTATATTAGGTGTTGCCTTGCCAAGACACGGACTTGGACTGTGGCCTCTTCGATCCAGGCCGGCCCTATAAGGAACATCTCCAAGTTCGAGCCAATGCCGGCCCAGCCCAGGAATAGCTCATTGCCTGCCCCATCCACTGCCAATACTACTTTGAAGACATGGTACCAAGCAACGTTTAGTAGCTAAGTTTAGGCTGAGAAGGTTAAAAACATGGATATTATTTTAAAGAGAAGTAAGCAGAGACCCAAATCGAAACATGCAAGTTCCTTTAACCTGAAAATGACAAATTATTTCATAAGATAGGCGTACAAAAGAGAGGCACATCTCATGAAAAGAAAATGTGGAATCCCTTCAAAGAACTTCCATGCTCGAGTCAGCCGTAGGATGCTTGAAGTGTACACTTACTACGACCACACCGAAAGAAGCGCACGCCAAGCTAATTTCCTGCATTACACCATGTCTATGTTATAGTAAGCTCTTATGCATGTATGTACAAATTAAATGATTATTACAATTGAAAATCTCTCTCTCTCTCTAGTAAACAGTTGGAGCACTAAGAAATTGCTAGCAGTTGTTGGAGTTTTGTTGGGTGAAATGGGGGCAGAAAATTATGCGCTTCGCAAAAATAGGATCTCGAACTCTTTTTGTTTTCGTGCACACAGGGGAGCTATCTCAAAACGATATTTGATGTGCATAGATACAAAAAAACAGAGAGGTCTTTTTCAATATTTCTAAGTTTTATGAACTCGAGCTTGGAACCCTCACAATAGATACTAGAGTGTTGTTGAATTAGATTGAGAAAGAGTCAATATCGAGTAGAGAGAGAGTTAACTCATTTGTTTGCATACTAGAATTACAAAGAATTGGATGTTTAGAGGATCTAAAGTCAGCTCCAAAATATCTAATTTGTATGGGTAGGAGGGTCTTTGTTATGGAGCACCAAGAGACTGGCCATTTAGTGGTGTGGTGGTTACATGCACCATCCAAAAACTACAAGTTACATGTGGTTACATGTTGGATCCCTCTACGAGCCGGGCTAACAAAACGGTAACGAGCCATGATACTGTCCCGCACATGTGTGAGGGACGCCTCATGCACCGATGCAAGCTTGCGAAGTGCAAAGTGCGCTATCATGCGCCTTTGCACTCACACCCTCACACACATGCACGCATGTGCACACGCGCATCACATGTTTCGTGTGCTCCGTACATGCGCTTTCTCTCTCCTTGGTACTTGAAGTATATTGCATGAGAATGTGTGCGGCTCAATAAACTCTCTCCTTTTCAATGTGGGACTCAAACCCACATCTCTTTTTCCTTATAAAGGCATTTTAAGAAACTACAATAAAACCAAAATGGTTGTTTTGAAATACTCTTAAGAATTTTCAAACAAAAAATACTAACAGTAGTAGGCATGGAGAATGTCGTTCATTACAAAGAAGAAAATAAGCGTGAACATAGAGAAATTAATGAGATAGTGGATGGCTTACCCAAGCGGGGTGTTTCTTTACCTTCACTATTTCTGAAAAGTTGGTTTCTGATCTTTTTATCAATAAAATAAGTAATATTCTCCCCTCAAAAAAAGAAAATTCAGTATGAACAAGCACGGTTGATGAATTTCAAAAATGATTATTTTAGTTGAATTGAATGAGTTATAATCAACGGTTGATGGAGGAGGGCTTCTTGTTCAGGATATGGGGAGTACAAAGTGTAAAGCCTACAATCATTGAAGTTTGACCTAGAAAATGTGTTTCATTAGTGATAATACAAATAAATAAAAACTAAAAAATTGAAAATTACAATTTTGGCACGAACAACCTTCAAATAGATTATCTTGGTCTTGACTATTATGGTTCTGAAAAAATTAGGATTTCAAGTCTTAAAAATAATTTATACTCTAACAAATTATCTAGACTGTCAATTTCATTCCAAAAGTAAGTGTTTACAAATTTGTAAGATCTGTACCATTTTTTGATCTTCAAATATCATAGTTAGTGTTAGAAATTGATGTTAGAGCTAAATGGGGATTTTCCAATAGTCATGAGTTTTTTGTACGAAAATTCTATGTGAGGCTTTACTTTGTTTTCATAAAGCCTAATAGGCCTCGCAAAAACCGTATCTAATAAAACCTGGTTTTTGGACTAGGGCGAGTCGACTTGGCGTTAGTCCAGAATCCCCAAGTAGCTTGTACAACTACATTTCTAGCCATGAATGCATAGGAATCGATGTAAAAATCTAAGAATCGCCACAAAAAATATGGAACTCACCCGATTAAATATATTGTGGATGAAACTCGGTGTTCATAATATGCAAACTTTGGTTGATTGAAAATCCTACATCTGATACTGATTTTGATAGAGTTTTTGGAAGCTTAACAACAATATTATCTTTTATCATAGGATTTGTGTTCATTATAACCCAAATCCAATAGGAATTTACCACAATGTTTCTGGGGTTTTAGGGTCTTCATGGATAAATACAAAATCCGGCAATCTCTTCCATTCTCCCTTATTTCTTCACGAAATTGATGGGTTAGTTTTCAATCTACTGAAGTACAAAAGCCCTCTATTAGTTTTCAATCTACTGAAGTACAAAATCCGCCGATCTCTTCCGTTCTCCCTTATTTCTTCACGAAATTGATTGATTATGGGTTTTTTTTCAATCGATTGAAGTTATCTACAAAAGCCCTCTACTGATTAGCAAATTGAATAAGAATTTATCACAATTTTTTTGGGATTTTAGGGTTTTTCATTAATATATACAAAATCCGCCAAAGCTCATTATTCTTGATGATTTCCACACCAAATCTGATGACTTTTTGGCTAATTTTAAAGCTTTTGAAATCAGACTCAAAAGCCCTCAACATATCCGTGGTTTTCTTTCGTCATTGTCGACTAATTTTATGTATCAAAGAGTTATGGAAAAAAGAACTCTAAAATAAAGCCAAGCCATTAATAGAAATTGTGTTAAAACATAAATCCAATTCATTAAGAAATATAGAGTAAAAAAGCATATTTTTAAGAGTGTTATGAAAAAAAAAAAATTTTAAGAGAGTTATGGAAAAAAGAACTGTTAAATAAAACCAAGCCATTAATAAAAATTGAGTTAAAATATTAATCCAAGCCATTAACAAAATATAAGTAAACAAAATACTTTTTTTAAGAGAGTTATGGAAAAAGGAACTCTAAAATAAAGCCAGTCCATTAGTACAAATAGAGTTAAAACATAAATCCAAGCCATTAATAAAAGTAGAGTTAAAACATAAATCCAAGCAATTAAGAAATATAAAGTTAAAAAAAATATGTTTTAAGAGAGTTATAAAAAAAAAAGAAAATAAAAAATAACTCGATGCATTAAGAAAAATAAAAATAGAGTTAAAACATAAATCCAAGCCATTAAGAAATATAAAGTGCAAAAATATATTATTTAAGAGAGTTATTGGAAAACAAATCCAAAATAAATTCGTTAAAACATAAATCCAAGCTATTACGAAATATAGAGTAAAAAAATGGATAATTATCGCAAATATACCTATATTTTAGCTTAATTGGAAAAAAAAGCCCCAGCTTTTAAAAACCTGGTTTACACCATCTTTCTTCGTTTTCGGATTTTGTTTTAAGAAAATTACCTTCACGGTAGTCGTTTTACGGTAATTCACATTAAGTTTTACGATAATTAAAACACCTTAATAACTTGAAGTAGTATTACGGTAATTAAAATATCGTAATAACGTGAAGTAGTATTACGGTACTTTAAGTACCGTAAGAGATAACATTTTCTTTATGGCATTCTTTTTACAATAATGTATTCATTTTATAATGTACTTTAACTGCCATAATGTTAAACTATTTTGTACGGCACTTTTAATCTCACATACCCCTCTTTCTCTCAACTTTCCCCCTCCATCTCTCTCAATCCTCCCAACAAACCATCTCTATAAACCATGTCTATCCCTTTCTACTCTCTCACTTATCTTATCTCTAAGTCTTCTCCATCCGCCCCTAAACTTTCTCTTTTTCTCTCCACGTCACTTTTATCTTCTTCTTTCTATCTCAAATTTCTATCTCTCATACGTAAAACCCCTGTCTCTCTCAAGTCTCTTCACTCTCTACTCTCTCCCATTGGTTAAGAAGGAAGCCATACATGGTGCCTAATTACTATAAAAAGAATGCCGTAAAGAAATGTTATCTATTACGGTACTTAAAGTATCGTAATACTACTTCAAGTGATTACGGTATTTTAATTACTATAATACTACTTCAAGTTATTATGGTATTTTAATTACTGTAAAATTTAATATGAATTATGGTAAAACGACTACCTTGAAGGTCATTTTCGTCAAAAAAAATCCGAAAATGATGAAAAAGAGTGTAGGTGAGGTTTTTGAAAGTTGGGTTTTTTTTTTTTCAATTAAGCTAAAATATAGGTATATTTGCTATAATTATCCTAAAAATATTTTTTTTTTCAAAGAGTTATGGAAAAATAAAACTCCAAAATAAATCCATGCATTAAAAAAAATAAAAATGGAGTTAAAACAAAAATCCAAGCCATTAAGAAGTATCGAATAAAAATATATATTTGTTAAGAGAGCTATGAAAAAAAACAAAAAAAAAATTGATTCAATTGAAGAACTTGGACTCGGCCGAGTAAATCGCCTCGACCAAGGCCCGAGTACCTTGGCCGAATGGATGATTTGACTAACAAGGATTGATTACCTGTATAGCACAGCAGTGCATACATTGTGTATGTTAACCCTTAAAACAGTATAAAACGAAAAAAAGAAGGAAAAAGGGCTTAGAAATCCAAGGAGATGAAAAAGACCTTGGCATTGAGGTGGAGTCGTGAGGCTACACTTGGCAGGGAGCTTCATGGCATGGTCGGGGTTAATTCCGAGAGAGGGGAGGAGTATAGAGTGGCGATAGGAGCACAAGCACCCGAGGTCGGCAGAACCTATAGCCTTGCAACACCCTTTAGATGGGTCGGTGGATGTGGAAGCTGATCCACTCACAGAGGGCTGCCACGCCTTGAATCCATCTTGGCTCCTCCCGCATATCTGCGCCTTGGATTCAATAACCAATGCCAAGAACACCACCACCACCATACATGCCGGAACCCTGCACGTCACCTTAGCCGTCTTTGCCGTACTCTCACTCTCTCCCTCTCTCTCTCTTATTTTTCTAGTTTTGAGGTATTAGGAATGATTTGTTATATAAACAGGGAAGGAGGTTTTGTGGCTATATTGACTAGTTTGCGTGGTGAACGAAGAGGGAATGATTTGTTATGTAAGTAAGGAAGGAGGTTTTGTGGCCATACTTCGGGTGATTTGTGTGGTTGGGACATTGTGTCACGGGTTCAAGAGGTAGATGTCACAAATTGTGTCAATTTTTTTTTTTTTTTTTTGTTGTTTTGCCCTTTTTCTTACTAATATTCCCTTCTCGCGTATCTTTGTTCAACAAAAATTGATTGAAAAATTACAAAAAATTTTCAAGACTATACTTTTTCAGCAATTTATCCCAAACCTAACTTTTTCTCTCATTTTTTTCCAAAATACACTTTCTATACAAATGCCCCCAAACCAAATAAAAAAAAAAAACCTAAACTACCCTCCCTTACTTTTATGTTATCTATCTCTCCTCTATCCCACCAAACTAGGGGGCTTGGCACTGGGTAAAATGCAGTCCGGCAGTAGGGCTCCGGTATTATGTAAAGTACGGTCCGGGGCTCTGGCATTGTGCAAATGCGGTCCGACAGTAGGGCTCCGACACTATGTGAAGTGCAATCTGATAGTAGGGCTGTGGAACTGTGTAAAGTGTGGTCGGGCAGTAGGGCTCCAATACTGCGTAGAGTGCGGTCCGGCAGTTGCAAATGGTGGTCCGGCAGTTGCAAACGACGGTCCGGCAATAGATGTTATTGGATTCTAGGACTCCCATACTATGTAAAGGCGGTCCAGCAGTACTCAGTTTCGGACGACTCCCATACTATGTAAATGGCGGTCCAGAATTACTCGGTTTCGGTCCGGTAGTTGTCTTAGGGCGGTCTGGCACCTGTGCGCTCTAACAATGTGATGGTGTGCTCCGGCAATGGGCTACTGGGGTCCAAATGTCAACGTCAAATCTGGCAAAAATATTTTTTGTGTACGGGAAGGGCGTCTAAAAGAAATGCGCATTTTCCCTTAGGGGTATTTCCATAGAAAGTTTGTTTTGGGGAAAAAAGTGAGAGAAAAAGTTAGGTTGGAGGTAAGTTAGGTCCGGGGTAAGTGCGGTCTTGGGGCTTTTTTGTACTTTCTCAAAATTCTTTTTTCCACTGACCCAAAATACGTGTAAATAAGATTAGGAAAATTGTTTCATGAGTTGCAAGAGCCTGCTAACTTACAAACGTCCATCATAAAGATGGACGTTATCTAAAGTGTATTGTCCATAAATAAGATATAGCCGGTGCATAAAAAATACTCAAAAATTATATTTCTAATTTTAAAAATTACTTTTTCTTTTCATATTATGATCATTTTGACCTAGATGATGAATCTACAAAAATCAATTAGAAAAAGAAATCATCTAAAATAAATTTTTGTGAAGGGCCTGCATATACATATGAATGGGCCAACTCATAGAAGCCCCTTCCATAAAATTATAATGACAAATAATTCAAAAAGGCTAGGATTAATGTCTTAAAACCCAGACATGGTTTTGGATGGCCCATGGATTCGTGGCCATCTAAAAATCATTAGCTTTGTTTCCTTGATTCTTTCATTCTACCCCTATAACTTTTCAGCGGGAGTTTTAGGTTCAAGTGTTCATAAAGGAGCCATTGACATGTCATGATGAGCGGGCTCCTGTGGTAGGCTCAGGCATCATCACTATGTGTTTTGAAGCTGGCTGTCAAACTGCACTTATGTAGGGAAGGACTCTAGCTTGGTTTTGTGGATTAGGGCAGATGCCTGTGGCGTTACATTGATCTGTTGGAGCGGGTTCTTGGATACCGCATTGAGTCTAGTTGTGTCCAGTGGTGGTTCAAATTCATTGGCCAATTGATGGACAACCTATTGTATAGACAAGGGCCTTTACTTCAACACGTTCATTCTTCGTGGCATACATGCATGACATCCATAATGACCTAGTATAGGCAAGAATAGTGGACTCCAATGCCTTTTGTATATTTTGAAGAGAGACCTTTCGCTACCAATCGTAGCTATCAAGACGGGAACAAATCGTCCAATCCAAAGTAGAAATTGGCAAAAACAATTTTGATCAGTTTTGGTTAGTCAAACTAGCTGGTTTTGACCAGTCAGACAAGTTAAACAAACTTCGATATCTAGTGATTGAACTATATTTTATTCTAAAACTATTATTTGTTGGAAAATGTTCCCTATAAGGCCTTTTTTTATAAGAATTTTTAATAACGATATTAAAGTAATGTTATAATATGTATGAAATTTCATGCGGTTAACATGAGTCAATGCCATATACTTAAGCCCACTTTTGAGCTTTAATAAGATGTAATGAAAATAAAAATGAGTATCATTGGAGAGAAAACCGAATATGAGCCTATTATAAGCTGCAGGCCAGGCCGGGCCCGGTCCACAAGAAAGACACTATTTGCGAGGCCGGCCTAAACAGGCTTGGAAACCCAAAAAACTTGCTACCGGACTGAGCTGGCCTGGTAAGCCTGGAAATATTTTAGCCCTGGCCAAGAATGCACAACCCAAATAAAAGCCTGGCCTGGTCTGACCAAGCCCTTTAGAAGCTTTTCTTTTTTTTTACTATCAAAGCTTTTTTTGTTTGTAGTAAGCAAAAACTTAGTAAAGTTATAAAGTTTAAAACCCATTTGCTCCCTCTAGAAACTCAATTCCTCTTTTTTTCTCTAAAAATCCATTCTCTCTCTTTAGAAAATATTTCTCTCTAGAAACTCATGCTCTCTCTCTCTCAAAACCCAATCTCTCTCTAGAAACCCATTCTCTCTTTTCTCTCTAAAACACGATCTCTCTTTCCAAAACCTAATCTCTCCCTCTAAAACCCCAATGTCTCTTTCTCTCTCTAAAAATGCATTGTCTCTCTATAAAACCATTCTCTCTTTCTCTTTCGAGAAATCCATTTCTTCTTGCTCTCTGTAAAAACCCATTCGCACTCACTAGAATCCGATATCTCTTTCTCTTTCTAAAACCTATTCTCTCTCTAGAAATCCAATCTCTCTCTAAAAATCCACTCTCTCTCTAGAAACCCAGTTTCTCTTTCTCTCTCTAAAAAATCATTCTCGCTCTCTAGATTTTCAATCTCTCTTTCTCTGTCTTTATACTTATTCTTATTTCTCTCTCTAAAAACTCATTCTCTCTCTAAAAAGCCAAAATTTTCTCTCTCTAAATGCCCATTCTCTACATAAAAACCCAATCTCTCTCTAAGAATCATTTCTCTCTCTAAAGATCCATTTTCTCTCTATAATCCCAATCTCCCTTTCTCTCACTAAAAATGCAATCTCTCTCTAGAAATCCAATCTCTCTCTAAAATCCTATTCTTTCTCTATAAATTTAATCTCTCTTTTGCTCTCTAAAAGCCCGTTCTCTCTGTAGAAACCCAATCTCTCTTTCTCTTTCTAAAAACTCAATCTCTCTTTCTCTCTCTAAAACCCCAAGCTCTCTCTAAAAACTATTCTCTCTGTAAAAATTTAATATCTTTTCTATCTCTAAAAAGCCATTCTCTGTTCAAAAACCCATGCTCTCTCTAAAAACCCATCTCTCTCTAGAATCTTGATCTCTTTTGCTCTCTAAAATTCTCTCGCTCTAGAAATCTAATCTCTCTTTATAAAATCCATTATTTCTCTCTGGAAACCCAATCTCCTTTTCTCGCTCTTCAAACCCATTCTCTCTCTCTCGCTCTTTCTCTCAATCAATCAATCATATCTCTGAAAACCCAACCTCTCTTCCTCTTTAAAAACTTAAGCTCTCTTCCTCTCTTTAAAAATCAAATATATCTTTCTATCTCTATAATCCCATTAATCTCTCTCGAAACCCAATCTCTCTTTCTCTCTCTAAAAATCCATTATCTCTCTAGAAACCCATTATTTTTTAAAATGTTTGAAGAAATATTGTAGCATTTCTTTTTTTTGGCCTACTACAAAGAAAAAAAGTTTGAAGAGTGGGATAAATAAAAATAAATAAAAAAAATGGCTTCTTTATGGGCCAGGTCAGGTCCATGCCATAAACAATCTTTTCGGGCCGGGTTGGGTTTTTCTGGTACTGTTTTCATGCCAGGCCCTACCTGGCCAAGCCAAAGTATTTTCAAGCCAGCCTGGCCCAGTGGTAGTCCTACTTACACCCCATCCCCCCAATTATTTTGAAAGAAATTGGAACCATACCTACTTAGGTATGATTCCAATTTCGTATATTTTGGACACTTTTTATAGAAATTTCAGAGGTAAAAAGACTTTTGAATCTTGTTAGGAACCAAACGTGAGAAATTCGATATTTTCAAAGAATAATGTAAACCATACATGCACGACGCTTTCCGTCAAATATAATCTTCTTCATTGAATTTGGCTTGGTGGGACCTCCCCATACTTGCATAATTAAATGTTTTTTTTTTTGGAAAAGTATAGGATGAGACTATTTATCTTTGGTACAAGGTAGTCACTTTAATCTTGATCACTGGATGTGAAATTGAATGGCTGCAATTTTTCTATTGACCAAGCTCAAACTTCACAATAAATTTTCTCGAACTTTGTGACATATCTAGGCTATCAAATTTCACATCAAATAGTTGTAAGTAATTGGGACCACTTTGTATGAAAGGTAAATTGTCTCATCGTATACCATCCCTTTTCTTTTGACAATTTAAGAAAAGAATTATTATGATGTTGAAGTTACAGCACAATCATATAACCAATACATCAGAAACTACTAGAGAATTTAAAACCACTTCCCTTCATGCCAAAGCATAAACACATCATTTGCCCCCCTATAAACATAGTAAAAAAAGATCTCCATTCCACAACAAATGTGGAAAACGTCAAGCCATTAAGATCTAAGAGACCACAGAGGTATACTAGATTCAGTTCCTCCCCAACAATCAGAACAGGGAACCTCCTATCCTCTTCCTCACACTTCTCTTCCATGCTCTTCGACATGGAATCCAAACACATATCTCTTATGTTGCACCTCAATATTAAGAGTAGAAGAAGAAGAAAGAAGAGGAGGCAAGATTAACTACGATCAACATGATTCTTGTACGAGTCCATGACTCCTGACTGCCCAAATATGGAAACCGAGAGCAACATCTAAAATGTCGCTAGTTATGCTCGAACAACAAGATGTGCGTATAGCATATGAAGTGCTGAAACCATGTTTATGATATCCGTTATCACCTGTTAGAACAAATGGCAGTTTCTAATATCGCCAGTTAAACCAAAAAACCTTTTAATAAATAAAGCCTTTAAAAACACAATTTATTATTATTATTATTGTTTTATAAGGCTGTTAATCTTTATTATAAGAAGATCACAGTTACTCGTAGCGAATAAATGTCAAATTAAATTGCTTGGAATGTGTCACAAAGTTTAAGAAATCTTCTTTTTGGATATTTTGAGTTTAGTCGGAAGCAAACTCCAAACCATCCAATTTGAAATTTAACGGACAAAAGTGATCTCCTTGTACTGAAAATAAACGGCTTCTTTAATTTTTTATTTATTTTTTATTTTTTATGAAGCCCTTTAAAGCACACCTTGTTTGTTGATTAGCCGTAGTTGTCCACCTTTCATAACACGGTCGTATGCAGTATGGGTTGCTTTGCCCTAAAATATTTTGCTGGCAGTCAACTTTCGGAATTTTCCAAGGCCAAACGAAATCACTGGATCCTGCAAAACACCGACAGAAATGGCCAATTTGCATAGTGCCTGCAATTATTTTTAGGTCGAATATTATATGCTCTCGATGGTGTATGCTCCCTCAGGTGTCGCTAAATTTTTCTAGGACCTTAAATTTATGGGATGTAGCCTTCTCGACTTAGTGAGTAATCTTATAATAATAATAATAATAATAATAATAATAATAGTAATAATAATAATAATAATAATAATTATTATAATAATAATAACAATAATATTAATATTTTAGAAGAAAATATTAGAAATAAAATATATGACATTATTCAAATATATGACGATAGTTCTGAAACAAGTTCTTCTAACAGTTCTAGTAATAATTCATTAATAAGAAATATAAAAGATGAAGATCTTATATGGAATAGCACAAAAGAATCTGATCAAGAAATGCTAGATTGTTCCTGTAATATGCTTTCTAAGGGAGATACACTTATTCTCGATTTAATAGAGAAAATTTCAAATCCCGAAGAAAAAAGAGAAACTATAACACAATTCATCAATATTACTAAAGCTAAAAATAAACCTCCTCCTCTATTAAAAACCCCTGATGAATATAACTTTGCTGATATTATTAAAAGAATCAATAAGAAAGATATAACTAAAAAAGAACCAACAATCGGAGAATTACAAAAAGAAATCCAGGAAGTCAAAACAGAAATTCACCAATTAAAAGCCAGAATTAAAATATTAGAATTACAAAATGAAGTAATAGGAACTATTACATATACTGATGAAATAAAATTTGAACAACTGATTAATCAAACAGATGAACCTGAATCTTCAAGAAATAAAGAAATAGATAATACATCAGTAAATCTTATCAATAAAATTATTACCCAAAAATGTTTATATTAGTCAAAATAATAATTAATTATGATTACACTTTTAAAACTCTAGCCTTAGTTGATTCAGGAGCAGACCTTAATTGTATAAGTGAAAGTTTAGTACCAACAAACTATTTTGATAAAATAAAACAAATTCTAAACACGGCTGATGGTAGTAGATTATTAATCAAATCTAAATTATCTAATCCAATAGTATGCAATAATGAACATTGTTTCCCTATTCCATGCATAATGGGTAAAGGACTTAGTCAAGCCGTACTATTAGGAGTCCCTTTTCTTACTTTAATATATCCCATAACTGTAACTCATAGAGGACTAGAAACTCCTATAGCAGGAGAATCAATAATATTTGAATTTATTGATAAACCTAAATTAAAAGAAATAAATCGAGTAAAAGATAATATAAAACAAAAAGAAAAATTTATTTGCTCTCTTAAAGAAGAAATTAAATATAAAACAATCGATCATCAATTACAAACGGATGAAATAAAAGAACAAATAAAAACTATTACCCAACAAATAGAAACAAATATATATAGTGAACTACCAAATGCCTTTTGGACAAGGAAAAAACATATTGTAAGTCTACCATACGAATCTGGCTTTCATGAATCTCAATTACCAACAAAAGCTAGACCTATACAGATGAATACTAAATTATTAGAATTTTGCAAACAAGAAATTGATGGATTGATATCTAAAGGATTAATTAGACCCAGTTTTTCCCCTTGGAGTTGTGTTGTTTTCTATGTAAATAAATATACTGAAAAAGAAAGAGGAGCACCCAAATTAGTTATAAACTATAAACCCTTAAATAAAGCACTCCAATGGATAAGATATCCGATACCTAACAAAAAAGATTTATTAGATAGACTAATAAATGCATTTATCTTTTCTAAATTTGATTTAAAATCTGGATATTGGCAAATACAGATAAAAGAAGATCGGTATAAAACTGCTTTCAATGTCCCTTTTGGACAATATGAATAGAAAGTTATGCCCTTTGGATTAAAAAATGCTCCATCAGAATTTCAAAGGATAATAAATGATGTATTTAATCCTTATATGAAATTTATGATAGTTTATATTGATGATGTATTAATCTTTTCCAAAAATATACCCCAACATATAAAACATATCAATGCTTTTATAAATGCTGTCAAACACTCAGGATTAACTATATCTGCAAAAAAGATAAGTTTATTTCAAACAAAAATTAGATTTTTAGGACATCATATATCCATGAAGCATATGACCCTGTATGCCTCTGCATGTAAAATGGTAGGAAACCATGACCAAGAAGTAGCCAAAGCCATAGTTTGTGGATTTACTGGTTGGTTGCGAGGTTGGTGGGATTTCCATCTCCCTAAAAATACAAAGAATCAAATATTAAATACTACCCGCCAATGGACAGTAAAAAATGAACAACAACAAGATATGTTATATTCTGAAAGTGATGTTGTTAATACTTTTATTTATACCATCACTTTACATTTTGTGGGGAGTACATGCCTCTTAGAAGCCCGAACTGAAGATTTATAATCAAATCTAAAATGTCCAACCCTATCACATTATAAATGGTATAAGGATGTATTTTTCTCAAGATTATTAACCAGAGAAGATAGTCAATTGGACCATTGGAAGGAAAAATTCATAGCAGGATTACCATATCTATTTGCTGAAAAAGTTAAAAATAGATTAAAAACAAAAAATGGAAGAATCATCCCATATTCAGCATATACTATAGGAGAACTCTTTGCATAAATATGTACAGAAGGATTAGCTTTATGCACAGATATGAAATTGAAAAAACAATTGGATAAACAGAAAATGACTGGACGAAAAGAATTAGGTGATTTTTGCGAACAATTTGGATATTATATTCAAAATACAAATGAGAAAAGTCATAAAAAGAAAAAATATAAGAATAAAGATAAAAATCATATAAACCATATAAGAAAAGAGAAAAATTCATAAAAAGGTTTATACAAAAAACAAAGTTATAAAACAGCAAAGAGAAAACTACCTATATGTTATAAGTGTGGAAAAATAGGGCATTATAAAAGTAATTGAAGCTAAGATCAACCCTTATGCTAATAGCCTAAAGTATCTTAAATATAAGAACAGAACGATAAAGATAAATAATGAAAACGGAGATATATCAACTAAAAGCCATGTAGTATAAGATGATTCATACACTTTTATGCTAAGAACAATTCTAAATTGCATAATAACATTCAAACTTATATATTCAATAACTTAGAATAACTGTTACATATATCAACTGTAATGCAAACCTACTGTGACATATTAGAGACTCAAACAACCTAAAGTGTATTACAAACTTACATAAGATAGGAAAAGAGAGAAAAAGAGAAAGATGAAGTTTACTGTCTGCAGATAGAGTAGCTGCAAAAAGCTTTCCACTCGCTAGGATAATAGTTTGGGAGACTCTCCCAATTACAATCACACATATAAACAGAGAAGAGAGAGTGTAGAGGAGAAAAGAGGAAAGCTTGTAAGAGAGAGAGAGAGAGAGAGAGAGAGAGAGAGAAGAAAGAGCAGAGAGTAGGAGGGAGACGAGGAGGACGTAAGAGCAGAGAGACGAAGGAAGAACGACCTCGACCTTAACAAAAATCGTCCGTTGGTTCTTTACTTTTAGTAGGAGGGCGGATCGACCAAACTCCTAATTTAAGTTGGTATTAGGAA